>BHFT01035582.1:0-19627 GCA_004320025.1 Laticauda laticaudata
CACAAGAAGAGAGATTTCATGGAATAGGTTCTGAGGGAGACAGGCGTCATCCCCTCACGATGAAGTAGGGCAACATCTCTGTGTGTGTTGGCAGGGGGTCTGGATTGGGAAAGCCCACGATGAAGGTTGCTTCAGCCCGTCCTTTGAGGTGACTGGCGTTGTTCTGGGCATACTGAAGATGAGCCCTAGCTGAACGCATCGATGTACATGAACTTTGTAGTCCAGCATCGACATGGCGAAGAGGAATGATGCTGAAGAAAGCCTTGTAGTTGAAATAAGTGGACCCAGACTTGGCTGGAGCTTTGGCAGGCCAGTGGCTTGCATCGAGGGTCCAACGGTGGTGTGGGAATTCCCACCTCTTATAACACTGTTTCGCAAACTTTCTCCATCCTTTCAGTGGAGGGGCACTGGAAGGAAGTCCTCCTTGTCTTCTTCGTGATGGCTCTGCACGCACTTCTCTGACACAATGCTGATTGGTGTTTGTGTGGCACCCTTCAGCCGTACTGCAGTCTTTTTAGGTGTCCTGAGGCTAGGTGGCGCCAGAGCGAGTGCCACCTTTTTAGGTCCCAGGTTCCAGGCTGGGCGGAAGTTGCTGTGTGCCTTGGTCAACCGGGTGTCAGGCGCTGCACAACTTCGTCAAACAGGCTGGCAGGCATCCTACGAAGTTCTGGAAACCTGATGTCTTGTTCGCTGAGCTCCACAATTCAGCTTTATTTGTACAGTCTGTATAATCTCTGCTCTTTTCGATCCATTTTGCGACCCAGATGCTTCTTGGTCTCCTTTTTCTTCCGTAGATAGAAGTCCAAGCAGTAGCTGCTGATGCTTTACTGTTGCAGAAGAGATGCAGTGGATTGCCAATTAGTACTGGTGTAGACCACGGGACATGACTGGATGTGTGAAGAGGAAGACGTCAGAATGAAGGCTGCCAGCAGTACTGGCTCAGGAATGGTGCTACTGTCGAATATGAGATGCAACGAGTTGCTCCCTCATTTTATAGGCAGTATGAGTGTCCCTTTGCATCTCTAGCATCCTTAGCAACATCTAATACCGAGATAGGTCCCTCGCGAACGTTTTTTCCGCTTTAAACCTTTGTTGTGTCTTGCGATTGCTAGGCATACCATTCTGCAATTGTCGGGTACGTTCTCTGCTTCTCCCTGTGTCCGGACATAGCGATTGCGCGATCCAGGGACACCAAGCGGATATAGGCGATGCGTAATGGATGCGGAGAAATCGAACTGGATACATTCCGCACAAAAGTTTTGGCAGCCCGAAAACTTTTTGTTGCGATGAAAAACATCAATAACGGATGCTGGACGGATAGAGAAGGAAGCAAAGGGGGGGCGGAGGCAGTGAGTACATCGCCGTCGCGTTTTCGAACGGATGGCAAGGTTTTTTGTCCGTTTTACATCCTCTTTGCATCCATTGGTTCAGTGTGACATGGGTTTAACCTACTACAGTAGAAGCAATTTCAAGAATGTGAATTATGGGTATCTTCTCAACACTAAACTCAGTTAACAACTTTCTTGCTTAGCAACATAAATTTTGGACTCAGTTATGATCATAAGCCGTGGACTATTTACATCTATTTATTTGTATGTGAGGTTTATTTGTATGCAGCTTGGTGTTATGATTAAAGTGCTGACTTAGAAACCAGATGACTCTGAGTTCTAGGTCTTACTCCCTCAAGGCATAAAGGCATAAATCCACGTCACAGGGGGCTGTTGTTCTGGTGAAAATAGGTGGTAGGAATATTGGATATGTTTGCCACCTTGACTTATTTTTTAAAAAGGCAGGATAAAACAACAACAATAACAATAATAATTACAATAAATCCATTTATATGTGCTATGTATAATTTTAATAATATAACATACACGTGCATTTTCAACATAGATACTTAAATATTCCTTTCCAAAAAGTCATTTGTAAGACCAAATATTTCTTGAGGAAAAAAGTTTAAAAAATGATGATTAGATGATCTGGATATGGTTCCGATATTCTGTCTTAATTTCTGCATAGAAATAATCCCACCAAGAGATCAAGAAATCAATACAATACAAGAACTGCTTTCTCCTTGTTTGACATTAGCAGCAATACCAGCCAATTTATTTCCAAATATGCATCCTTAAGCAGTCTGTGGGTTGCATCCGCTGGTGAAATTCAGGTCATATTGGCTAACAAGCAGCCACCTGAGCTTCGGTCCTTTTGAATTTGGTTTCATCTGCCAACTTTTGATTACTGTTTGTCTAATATTCATGACTAAGTTTTCCCACCCACACAAATACCATCCAGTTAATAACCAGAACAATAGGCAAAGGCATTGCACAATTAATATGAAGCCAATACTGCTCATTAATCTAGCAATAACTATTTACTCTCTTTGATCAATCATCTTAGGTGTGTTTTAATTGAACTGATAGCTCAATATGCAATTTGATCTAATGAGGTGGGAACTCTGGAGCCTTTGTAAAGTTTTTTTTTGTTCTGTTTTGTTTTTTTAAGATTTCCATCAGATACTATCTTCTAAATTGTCTAGCTACTTTTCTTCAGGCTGTGAGCTACATTTCTGAGTCTTAAATCAATACTAAATGTTGTGCCTATCACAGTCTTATTATTTATTTGGTATAAAGGAAGCACAAAGAAACAGAAACACGGAGAACATTAAATTCACTCAAAATAGCAATAGTTGAACAAGAACCCATCACAAGAAAAAAATATTTACTTTGTTTTATTGCATTGGTTTCTCCCCATAAGTCAGTTTTAAATTTTGTGATGATAAGGATACAGAAAATTTTCTAGGGGTGAAAAAAAACTTAGCCATTTGTTGGGTAAGCACTTTGTAGAAATTCAGGCATACATTTTACAGAGGGATGCAATTATTAATATTCATTAAATGGATCAGAACAAGTGGTAACATGACTTGCCAGGTAAAATTGCCAATAGCCGCCATGTGGCATTAACAAGAGATATTCTCACCCTGAAGTTTGCAACTGAGTGATGCATTTCAAGAAGGGGATGCCCTAAGCAAGAGCTGATCACTGAGCAGAGAACTAATTTTGCCACCGCAGTTTCTCATGAAATTGAAAAAGGAGTATAAGAAGTGATCTGCCTTCTTTTGCAATGGATATTGTAGCTTAACCTTTCCACCTGCTTACTCTAGAGTCAACAGAGAGGAACATTTCTGTGAAAGAAGTATCTTGCTAGCTTCACATAGTCTTCAATTTAGAACCATTCATTTAGTGACTGTTCAATGTTACAATGGCACTGAAAAAAGTACTTATGACCAGTTTTCACACTTACAACCATTGTACTTCTCCATGGTCACATGGAGCCTTAGACATAAGCCTAAGAATGAAAAACAGGCTTGTCAGGTGCCACATCTTTTCTATTCTGCTCTATGGAATGGAGAGTTGGTCTCTGATAGAAAGCTACTTGAAGAGACTAGAAGCATTTGAAATGTGAATTTACAGGCGGATGTTACACTGACAAAATCAGTGCAACATGGAAGTTGCACTGACAAAATCAGAAATGAGGAGGTGATAAGCCACCTGGGAAAGCCAAGGAAAATCATCAAAACCATAAAAAAGTGGAAGTTAGAATATTTTGGACATGTGACGCGACACGGAGAAAAATACGTCATACTTCACTTAATCCTCCAAGGAAAGACTGAAGGTCCAGCCAGAAGAAGAACATCATGGCTTCAAAATCTAAGGGCGAACCGATAGCTAATTTTATCATTTTTAATTACCAATTCAATGAACTGGTAAATCCCACCCCTGGCTGGCTCTCCTCACCCTGCCCCGCCCCTCCCAGGAGTCCCCATGTAGCCTGCACAGAGGCTCGAGGAGGGCAAAAAACGGGCTTCCTGGAGGCTCCAGGAGGCTGGAAATGGGCCCATTTTGGGCCTCCAGAGGGCTTCTGGAGCCCAGGGGAGGCCATTTTTGCCCTCTCAAAAGCTTGAGAAAAGCTTCTGAAGCCCAGGGAGGGTGAAAATGTGCGCCCCCACCATGGTGCAGGAGGCCACACCCACCATCACCACGCCCATCCAGCAACTGGGCAGAGAACCGATTGTTGAAATTTTGAAGCCCACCCTTGCCAATATGATCACCAATGTCCGATGATGGTTACTGCACAAGAAGAATGGTCACATAATCACAATTTGGGCACTGGCATGTAGTTATGATAACTGACCTGTCCCAGGTCATGTCATCACCATTTGTAACCTTCCAAACCAGCTTCTGATAAGCAAAGGGAAGCCAGATTCACTTAATGACCACATGATTCACTTAACAATTGCAGTGATCCACTTAACTGTGGCAAAATGTCCTAAAATTAGGAAATGAGGAAGCTCACTTAAATTTTGGCCTGAATTATGGTCATAATTCAAAGTCAATCTATATTAGAATACATACTTTGCATATGATAGATTTCATCTCCTTTGTCCCTGAATTTTTAGAGATTAGAGTTCTGACAGTGGGAAGGAAAATGTTCTCCGAAGACCCTCCCCTCAAAAACACAAGTCTGCATAACAAAAAATGAACCATGATTTCCATATTACGTACCCCTCTCAACCTCAGCACAGACTGATTTTTTTTAAAAAAACTACTATTTATAATTTCAATTAAATGTACACATACACACGCATAGACACACACCCCTTGCCATATGTAACCTTTTAGATAATTTAAACTAATCCACCCACAGTCACCTTTAAAATAATAAATTACTTCCAGGATTTTGGTTTTTTTTTTAAACTGTTATTTTTACTGTTTCCCTGTGCCAAAGAAAATAGCAATTGGGACTCTCTTTTGAAATCATTATGTACTGTCTGGCTAAATGATCATCCAGCCCTCTGATTATGAAAACCAGCTTATGCACTAGTGGATGCTCTTGCTTCCATAATTGAGGTCAGAAAGTATGATGGAAAAAAGAACAAATGAAAACTTATAAGCTACAGCAACTTTGGTGGCATAATGGTTAGAATGCAGCAGTACTGCTGGCTAATTCGGCTGACTGCCAGGGGTTTGGTCCTCACTGGCTCAAGGTTGACTCAGCCTTTCATCCTTCAGAGGTCAGTGAAATGAGGAGCCAGTTGGAGGCACTATGCTGACTCTATCCCAAATGTGCTTTTTTTCAAGAGGCAACTGGACCTTCTGGCTTTTGATAATTGATAATTGTAGAGTTGGAAGGGACCTTTTAGGTCATCTCGTCCAACCCTCTGCCCAAGCAGGAGTCTCTACACCATTTCTAACAGATGACAGTTTTGTCTCTTCTTGAAAACTTCCAGTGATGAAGCTCTCACAACTTCTGGAGGCAAAGCTGTCCCTGATTGTTCTCACTGTTAGAAAATTTCTCCTTATTTCCAAGTTGAATCTCTCCTTGTTCAGTTTTCATCAATTATTCCTTGTCTGGCCCGCAGGTGCTTTGGAAAATAGATTGACCTCTTCCTCTCTGTGGCAGCCCCTCAAATATTGAGTGCTTGCACACAATCCTGCTATTCCAATAACTTGAGCACATTTTTCACTTGCCATACCTAAAAGCTTTATTTTTTCCATGAGCAGGGTATATACAAGAGCAGGACAGATTCATATTGCCCCAGTCAAATGAAGTTATTCACAATATGAATATTACAATCCAAAGCAACTCAAAATAATAAAGTTTCATTCCATTACACCTTTAATGCTTACATTTTCTTTGAAGATATTTTGCTTCTCATTCAAGAAACTTCTTCAGTTCATCAACGCTTTGAAGAAGCTCATTCAGCTTCTTCAAAGAAAAAATAGAAAATCCAGTTGCCCCTTTAAAAAAGCACTTTTATGACCACCATGATCTGGATGATTGAGAGTCTCCACATACATGCTGACTTTATAAACCACTTAGAGAAGGCTGTGAAGCACTGTGAAGAATGCTTTACTGTTATGTTATACCTCTAAATAATATTGCTATTGCTACTGAATTGGAAAAGTTGTGGGTGAAAGAGAAAGAGAGAGAAAACATCAGTAGAAGAATGGAGAAGATCAAGGACTTTCTGAAGGCACCAAGGAGGTCTTAGCAGCTTCAGGAACTAGGAAAATGATTAAGGAAAAGAATAAGCAGCAAGTAGTGTAGGGTCCAGCATAGAATGGTGGTAACCCTATAGCACTTTGATCTGCTTGGGCTTGTAATATTTGGGATATTTGGGATATTTTTATGGTTGGTTTAGTTGATTCTTCTTATAAATTTCTCAAAAAATGTGCCATTTAAGGTGCATCACTGTTGCAATGATTTTGATCACAGCAGACAAATGGTAAGTTGACCAGACTTGTAGAAATCTCTGCTCAGTATGTTTTTTTTAATGAACACAATGTTTTAAAGAAAAATAACTTTGATCTTTGCTAGACCATCCAGAGATTAGTTGTAATTGTAACCAGGCAACAGTTGTTCTCTAGCTCTGTAATTTTAATGAAAGTTCATATAATCTGCTTCTTTGCATGGCAAACCCTAACGTACAGATGTTGTTAGAAATTAAAGTCCATGCAGTTTGTTTTAATCTACTTTCTGCTGGAGCTCAACTAGCCCAGAATGAAAACAAAAGATTATTGCATTAAGAAAGCCTTTGAGGGTATGGCAGAGCAGGGGGTTAAAGGAATTTGAAAGCGACTTAATTGATAATATTTCTCCTTATTATATTTCAGGTTTTTTCCCCCTATCAACTTAGTGTTCCCCTACAATGATTTGATGAAAAGTAACTGAAAACAAAAAGAACCCACAAACAATGAAGTTTGTCATGTAAGGCAAAAAATGTTTCTGAAGTTTTCTCTCTTTTCAATTAGTAGTTGAAAGAAGCCTTTCCATTAATTCAAAATGTGAATTAAGTGAAATGTGAGGTGGTTTTTGAATGACATTGCAATTGATCTTGATTCAATGTTATTTCCCATATGCACTAGCTAATTGTCAAAATGAATTATTTTCATTTTTATAATAATAAAAAATGTTGAATTGTTTTCCTGACAACTTTAAGAGACATAAATTGGGTTCAAATTTTAATTTGGGCATGATTCAGTTGGTTAAATATTTTCGGTCTTATCTTTTTTTCATGTTGAGAAAGCTTAAATGAAACACCCATGGGTATATAGGTAAAGACAATTAAAATGGCTTTGGGTTTGTTTGTTTTTTGCTTCAGTTGGATGTTCAATATTACTATTATCTTAATAGCTACTGTTTGCGTTTGAACACAGTATGATGAAAGATGAATTGTGTTCAATGCTAAAACATTACTCATTTGTCAAGTTAAAACAGTAGTGGTCCTCTTGAAATCAGCCACATTGGTCTTTTGCCACTGCTTTAGATTTTGTATGGTAAAATAGTAACCGAATAAAAAGTTAAAGCCACACCAACAACCTGAATGAATGTAGTCTGGGATTCTGTGAGTGACTAAGAAGAAATCAGCCAATATCTGACTAATATACAAGTGAGACAATAGACTCTTTTATTGTGTAATATTTGTGTCTAGCTTCCCACCTGGTTACCTTGGGCGTTTATTGGTTTTGTTTTCTTTTGTTTTGTTTTTTAAAGGTACACTTGCATAGACCTAAGAGCAAGAGCCCATTATTTTCTCTTTTTCAAACTTATCCAATTCTGTCAAGCAAATTGCATTAACAGAGAGATACAGTCAAGATCAAGTGAGGTACTAATACACCTCTATAAAGCCTTAGTAAGACCACACCTAGAATACTGCATCCAGTTTCGGTCACCACACTGTGAAAAGTATGTTAAGACTCTAGAAAAAGGTCCGGAGAAGAGCAACCAGGATGATTAGGGGACTGGAGGGTAAAATATATGAAGAATGCTTATAGGAATTGGCATGGCTAGTTTAGTGAAGACAAGGATCGGGGGAGACATGATGGCAGTGTTCCAATATTTAAGGGGCTGCCACAGAGAGAAGGGGATCAGACTATTTTCCAAGGCACCTAAAGACCAAACAAGGAATAATAGATGGAAACTGAACAAGGAGAGATTCTACCTGGAAATAAAGAAAATAAATAAATGAAAATAAACTTTTCTGACAGTGAGAATAATCAACCAAAGGAACAGCTTGCCTTCAGAAGTTGTGGGAGCTTTATCACTGAAAGCTTTCAAGAAGAGACTGAACTGCCATTGTCAGAAATGGTATAGGGACTCCTGCTTGGGCAGGGGGTTGGACTAGATAACCTGCAAGGTGCCTTCCTATTCTATTAATCTGTTAAAATGCTGCACTTTCCTTCCAACTTTTTAAAATAATAAAGAGATAAATATTCTCCACAAGCTTGAACTCAATTCCTGATCATTTTATTCCCTTAGTTTTCATGATAATGCTATAAAGTGGGGTTTGACATGGCCTTCTTCTCATAGATACTGTTTCTAGATCATAGATACTGTTCTCATAGATACTGTTTCTAGATCAGCAGAATCATGTCCCAAATGGTAAATTGGTGACCAGAAGTGACTGCACAAGCATGTTTGGGTTGCAATACTGTATGCAGGTAAGAAAGAGCAGACTGTAAGCTGCGTTTCTCATTCCCACTCCTACAGATAGATTTGCTTTTTCCAAAATATTTTTATTTTTGTTTATTTCCTGCTGTAGTTTTCAGTAATACTGGTAATTCTCCGGGCCTCATGCTCCTTGACTTGTAACTTTAGGTAAGGTCAATGAGGTGCTGTTACAGTTTGGTGAAATATCTTTGTGAAACCTACATTTTTTAAAAAAATGGTTTGATTGTTTTTTGTTTCATTCAACATTGTTCGGTAAAAATAGTTGAAATAATCAGCATACTTAATTGCACTTTAGATAAATTAAAGAAGAGGTTTACAAACTCTTACAAGCTATCAAGTTGTGCTAACTTGATTCGGAATTCAGTTGCATCATGACTACACAAAACCAAACGCACAGAAAAAATGTGTTACTATTTTCCAGTGCATTTGGGTAGTTATAGTCTCATTGATGCAGAACAGAGAAGGAAACTTTTGGTCCAATCAGGGACCCCCAGTGCATTATTGAAAGAAAGAGATTCAGTGCCAATTTAGTAACTCTACTTTTCTGGTCACAGACCAGTTAATGGTAAAAACATTTGAACTCATTGTTTTCACCTACTTTTTAAAAGAATGTGTCAGCCTATCCATTTTTTTCCCCATCAGTTATGGTTTTAAAGGAGAATAAATCTGAGCATTTCACACAGTCTTTTGATAGGGTGGTTCAATTAATTTGGAAATGATTCTTTTCAATCAAGTTCCTCCAGAAAATGCAGGAGAAAATACCACGTAGCAATTTTTTTCTAAAAAAACCCACTCCTTCAGAACGGGTTGTTCTAGAAATAGTGGAAGGAAACACAGAACCACCGCAGAGTAAAAAACAAAATAAAACAAAACACCTGCTTCAACAACTCATTCTTGAATTCCTACCTTAGTTTGGCTATATAGGCCTATCCAACAATTAACCTTTGCAGATTTGCAAACTACTCTATGGAATGAATAAGCTAAAACAATTACCCAGCCTCAAATTTCAGTTCCTTTTTACAATCATGGCTTAAGGAAAGAACACAGATGCAGTTTTCTTTTTCTTGTACTTTAAGGTTTGAATTCAAAGAAGGTAGTACGTTTATTTTTAAAGCACCATTATGGATCTTGAAAATTATAGCAATAGAACTGTAGATGGATTTGACATAGTTTTGAAAAGAGCTGGAAAATTACCCAAGTTACTAGCCCCTTGAACAGAGAGTGCATATCTATGTTCACAAAAAGCTTTTTTAGGCAATTAAAATGCACATGTGCCTATAAAATATTTACATTAGCCACGGACAGATGTCCATATAAAGTTTAATAACACTCAGTCCAGTTTAGCTGTAAATTTTCATACAGTTTTAGAAAACAATGGCTTGGAAGTCCCTGAAAAGGGGGCTGTTTTAAAGTGGTAACATTTCCTTCCTTAGCAAAAACCATCAGCTTAAAGAGCATCCAGAATTCAATATGAATTAACTTTAAAACTTAATTTGAATCAAAAACTACTAAGCAACTTCCAGTGCCTATGAGGCCCCAGGAAATCATGAATTGTTTTGGTTGTTTTAATTTTCTTTTTAAAGAAATTGATCAGTACAATTGCTTTTCAAAGCTCTTGGATTCCAAGCACTTTCCTGCATCTGGAGAGAAATTGCTGTGAGAGTTGGGGTTTTTTTTCTCTTTCTTTTTTTTTGGGTGGTGTGTGTGTAAGTTAAATCAATCTTTAAAGACCCTTTTAAGACGTGAACCAGGCGTTTACCATTGTTCTTGTCTCCATAACAAAAGGATCCATCTCCCAATTTGTCAGCCTCTACAAAAGGATCCATCTCCCAATTTGTCAGCCTCTCCATTTTTTTCCCCAGCTGCCACTCTCGATACCAGTTAAAGTTTTAAAGGACAATAAATTTGAGCATTTTACACAGTGCTTTTCATAGGGTGGTTCAATTTATCTCCATTCCTAAGAAAGATGAATGTTGTCACTCTCTGCATTGTATAGCTTTGCATTATGGGAATGAAAGTGATGGCTCTATGAAGGCACAAGCTCAGATGTCACCAGTGCATCCAAATATGGATGAGGCATCACCTGGCAACTGCCATCTGTTGAGTGTTTCATGACAGCTGTATCTCTTGACCAGAACTAGTGCAGATAATCAGGGAAGGCAGAACACACACACATAAACAGAAATGGAGAGACACAGAGACAGCATACATCTTGTTCTCAAAGCCTGCGACTCCAGCTTTAATGGCACTGTAATGATTTTCTAACAGACACAGTTGTATTCAGCTTTGATTTACAGCAAATAATAAATGATAGCACGGTATAAAAGTGGCAGCTAGGAATTCCTAATATCCATGGTTAGTCTTGGATGAGTGCTTATGGCTGCTTATATCTTGCCCTCAGAGAGATATTCTTACTAAATGAAAGTAACTTATGTGTCTGAGGTGCATGTGTGATCTCTCTCTCTCTCTCTCACCCACTCTGGGAAAATAAACCTCTAGAAAAGTGGCTTTGAAGAAGGTTGTAATTCTGAGAGGAACAGGAATTGTTTTTGGCACTTGGCAAAACTCTTCATTTAATAATCACATACCCATTTGGCTTCAAGGGTATGCGATGTTCCATACACCCACACAGAGAGACATTTCCGTACAGGGCATTTATCATATTTGGACATAGAGGGAGAGGGACACCACACACATTGCCATTATCTTCAGGCCGAACAGATCACTCTCCCTTTAACCCAACTCTTCTCTCCTCCCACCATCCTATATCTACAAAGCTGCCATCTGGCTCTCCTGTTTATGATGCAGCTTCTCATAAGCTGGAGGCCTCCCAAAGGAGAGGCTGCTTCCTGGTAGGGTCACACAACAAGAAACATGGATGGTAGAGTGATTGGGAGGTCAAAGTCAAATTTGCTTTGAAGTATTGGAAAAGCTTCCCATCTATTTTCTGCCTCCAACACCTACCCCCCCCTCTCTCTCTCTCTCTCTCACACACACACACACACACACACACCTAAAATCTCTGACATGCTTATGCATGCAGACCCTTCAGCCCTATTCAGCTGTCACACCACTGGACTAAAGCAAAGATATAAAACTCTTCATAAAGAAGCAGGGAAGTAACAACTATATTAGTCCATCCTTTCCCCTCTTTGCTATGAATCTACCTTTAGTAATTACAGTTTGCATGTGGAAAAACATTTTTATTCACCTGGCATTTATTTGCCACAACACAATACTGTTCCTGGATAATATCCACCAGTGTGAATGGCATGGGTGTTTATTCTGCATATTTTATAAAATATTAAGAGCAACACTTCCTTTTCTTTTTCTTCCTGTACTCTACATTGTACAAAAAAGGATGCTAACATATAGTTCCTGGAGAGACATGAATAATTTGGGAAAATAGATAAGTGTCCAATACATTATATATTCAAAAACAACACATTTCATCCCAATATTGGTTGTACAGGTAGTCCTTGATTTACAACCATAATTGAACTGAACGTTTCTATTGTTAAGTGAAACATTTGTTTTGCCCCATTTTACGATCTTTCTTGCCACTGTTATTAAGTGAATCACAGCTATTGATAAGTTAGTAACCCGATTGTTAAATGAATCTGGCCTCTCCATTGACTTTGTTTGTCAGAAGATTGCAAAAGCTGGGGTTCTCATGACCTTGGGACACAGCAATGGTCATAGGTATGAATCAGTTGCCCAGCATCTGAATTTTGATTACCTGATCATGGAGATGCTACAAAGGTTGTAACTGTGAAAAATTGTTTTTTCACTGCTGTTGTAAGATTAAATGGTCAGTAAATGGACTGTTATAAGTCAAGGAGTATCTGTGCTTTATAGTTGGAGGAAATGGATTGCCTGTGCAGAAGACTTAAAAGGTAATAGTTACTTAGTTCATTATGAGACTTTTCAGCCTCTGGTATAGCACCAAAATCTTCTATCCTGGACAAAAAAAGGTCTAAGGCTTCCTGTCTTTAGGTGTTTCCCCCACAAAAAGTGGGGCATGAAAAGGGAGTCTCTTTCCTATTAATGAAAGACAGATGTGGATTAGTAAAGAAAACAAAACATTGCTGGCAGAACTTGAAAGCTGTTGTAGTGCACTGATTTTGCCTTGTACACAGAAGACCAGGTTATACAGTTCATTGGGAGACTTTGAGTAAGCTATTCCCTTCCAGGCCAACTCACCTCAAACTATTGAGGAATAAAATTTAAGGAGTATCTCTTTTTCATATACACCATCTTGAGCTCCCACAGAACCAGAGAGAGATAAGCACAATAAAAATGAAGTTATGCCAGTGGTCCTGGGATGGAACCCATTAAATGGCTTGTGTGATGTGTTGTTGACGGAGATTAGAGGGTGAGGGCTGTTATATTATTTGATTATTTTCTTCTATTAGTTTTATTTTTTATGTATGATGCTTTTATATTCCTGTAAGCTGCCTTGAGTGGCCATATGCGAATAGGCAGCAATATATATTTTCTAAATAAATAAGTAAATAAATAAATATGGCAGCTTCAGCTTGCTTTAGTGAATGCCCAATTTTCATATCATAAAACCAGGATTATGTCCTGCCGTAATGTTGCCATAACAGTATTTATAAAATGAAGTTCTGCTACAATTCAATCTGTAGGTAACTATACTCTCTTTTTTTTATTATTTTTCAATGGTATTTATTCTGAGTTGATATGTTTGGTACTCCATGGTGAAGCTCTTTTCAACTATTGGAAAGAATATTTGTTCATAGTAACTAGGGATTTTTGTCTCTTTATTATTGCATCCCCACCAGTATTACTTGAATGTCCTAAGCTGATACAAGACCACCCATTCACATTAATCAATATCATGGTTCTAATGTCTAATTAAACTGACCCACACTCTGACACTCTTTTGGAAGGCCTTGAGTATATGGTTCTGCCAGCAGATCTGGGGAACCCAGAGCAGGATGGGGCCCACTAAATGGCTGATATGAATGTATATTGTCTCCAGGATGGGGGATGGGTTTTATTTTATTATGTTTATTTTTCAATTATTTTTGTTTCTTTTATATTGTGCTTTTATGTCCTGTAAGCCGTTTGGAGTTGCAAGTTACATGTGCAAATAGGTGGGAATGTACACTTTATAAATAATCAAACAAACAAAGAAACGAATGAATGGAGCCAAGGTTAGCTGTTTAATCAACTCTAATTTGTGGAGAAAAATAGTCAACCATGTCATATTGTTTGCATTCCTAAGAAACTATTTTGAACTTCACTGAAGGAATGAAGCAGATATTAAGTATTTGCACTGCTAATTTTTCTTTCATATCAGAGAACTAAGGGTAGGCTAGGAAAAGACTTCATCCAGATAGGTAAGCTGTGGCCTTCAAAAAATTATAAGCTCCAATACCTATTTGTCTCAACCATGGTTAGTGCCAAGAAGTTTAAATCCAGTGCCAGCTGGGAAAGCATGCCTTTTTAAAACTGAAATATTCATAAATATTATATATATGGTAAGTTAGGATCTTATGTGTATGTGTGTATATGTACACACACATACACACCCATAAGAGCCAAACTTACATTTTTCAATGTTAACATCTTTTTTTTTTGAAATCCACATTTAAATGTCTCTTCATTGTGGACTCTTTGTTTCATATGTGTAGAAGGTTGAGAATTAGTCTCTCAGAAACAAAAATTAAACTACGCATTTAAAAGGGAGAATTTTAAAAAGTTATTCAATCGGATTTTTCCTCCCAATCTTTGCATTATACAGAAGCAGCTGGCCAAATAAAAAGAACTTTTCTTCCTTCCTTCCTCCCTCTCCCCCCCCCCCNCCCCCCCCCCCCTTAAATATAATTAGTCCAGTTTTAAATAATGAAAGCTGTTAGTTCTTATCCCCCCTTTTTAAGTAATACATTTAACATGTGTAAAGCACAATGGGAGAGCTAAACCGTATGAGCAAAAACAAAGGTGAGATAGGCAGCAGCTTGAAACTGCAGCTGTTACTGTTTCAGGCTGACAAAAATAGTGGGACAGAAATTCCTCACTGTGAATAGAGGTTATATAGCCCACAACATCTACTGTATTTGGGGTGCTTCCTCTGCAGTTGGACAGGGTTTGTGAGTTATTGTGAAAATGAGCATATGGTAAGGCACTTACTTTTGGTAGCAAACACCACCAGCTCTGATAATAACACAAAATGGGCAAGACATATGAATACTGATTGACTGAAGATTTTTTCCAAGTATGACTTAAAAAAAAACATATCAGTGCTTGTGGGATGGGTGAGAGGAAAAAGCATCCCGTGTTGACAACCCAGGTTATTGCATTTTAACCAGTGCTTTGGTACCTAATTTTGAGATTCTGAATCCTTCCTAATTCAGTTTGATAGAAAATACTACTTCGTCAAGGAGAAGAAATAGTGACCTTCCTTCAGATAGAAAGTGGCTATGGGCTCTACGTATGCACATTCTTTCCTTGGGTATCATTCTGTCCATCTAAATAGGATGCTGAAAAAAAGAAAGGAATTTTCCCATGAGACATTTTCCAGCTAGGAAATGGAGGCAAGCAGGCAGGGAGGCTACACCACATTTACGGAGACGTTTGTCAGAATGCAATATGTACCAGTAAGAGGAGCTCAAAAATACTACTAAAAGAAATTGAAGAGAAATTCTAAAGCAGGGGTCTCAAACCTTGGCAACTTTAAAACTTGAGGACTTTAATTCCCAGAATTCCTCAGCCAATCCACAAGTCTTAAAGTTGCCAAGGCTGGAGAATGCTATTCTAAAGCATCCTGAAAATATACAAGACTAATAGAAAACACTTTCACATAGGGAGAAAATTGAAAAACAGAGTTTTGTTGGAGGATAGCATTAATACTAGACTTCTATGGAGATTCTCAGTCATCCAGGTAATGGTTATCCCAAGGGTGCTTTTTCAAGAGACAATTGGATTATCTGTTTTTTCTTTGAAGAAGCTTTGATGAGCTGAAGAAGCTTCTTGGATGAAAGTGAAACATCTTCAAAGAAAAACCTTAAAGTCCAGTTGCCTCATGAAAAACACCGTAGAAGAAGCTGAATGACCTCCATCAAAGACATAAAGCTAGAATCTCTTCAGCTGATAAAGCTTCAGTTTCTTATCATTTCATGGCATTCAAATAGTATAGGGCCTCCTGCTTGAGCAGGGCTTGGACTAGAAGACCACCAAGGTTCCTTCCAGCTCTTCCAGCTCTATTCTGATTAGTTATTCAAACTTCCAGTACTTAAAATCTTTCTCATCATTTCTAAGCAAAGCTAGCTACTAGGCCTTATCCTAGCTGAGTACAAGTTGCTGGGCCACCTTAAGAGAGGATATTGCTTTCCTATTATTAATCCATTCTCTTATTAAGTTAATTCCTTCAGTTTACATTCTAGGACCAGCCCTGGTATATTCTGGCTTCACGTAACTCTTGATTTATCAATTATTCTTTGTTAAGTGTGTTTCTCAGAAATCTGCAATTATTTTGAAACTGGAGTTGGTACTGGACCAAACTTCCCAATCTTCTTGTTTGATTTTGTTTATACTGAGGAAATACACTGTGTTGGGTTACATTGTGTCATGAATTCCCCCCACCCTTCTACCTCTACCGCTTAGGTTACAGCAGTATAACATTTAAAATACCAACTCTGCTTTTAGCTCAGTGGGAGGCTCTAGTTTGCCGCTACATTAGCTTTTACTAAATTGGATGGCATTTAGAGATCTCTTATTTTTACAAGTTTATTCTAAAAGAAGTCAGCAAAACAACCCATAGGTTTTTTCCTCCCCTTGAAAGGCTCTTCTGTGTTGTAAAAGTTTGCTTTTTAGTTGGACAAGGGTTTGTGTAGTAGACTCCTGATTTCTTAAATACAACAACCTGGAAAGAGGAGTGTCGGTAAGAAGTTATCATTTCTCATGACCTTTTTTTAGACTGCCCAGGAATCAGACGGAGCAGCCTTTGGCAAGCTCAGTCTTTTTTTTTTTTTTGTAAGGATGTGTTGAAAATGCTACTTTAAGAGCACAAATGCAACATTAAAAAGGGAAACTGAGTTGGTTTTGCTTGGGTGGGGGGAGAGAATACAAACCTGATTCACAATCAAATGAAACTTGGAGATTCCTTTGCTAAGATTTGAACCTCAAGTGGGTGGAGAATTAAAAATGAATCTCACTCCTACAGGGAGGGGATAAAATCACAATAGGATAGAGCCTATAATTTGACATCTGGGTTCCCTGAAGGGCCCCAGTGTGCCATGTATTATTCAAATTCAAAGGCAATGAGAAACAGCACTGAGGGAATGGGATGGGGAGAACAGCAGCAGCAAGGGGGTTCATTGTCTGCTTTATGCCTAAAGCTGATTAAAAATGCAAACTCCACCACACGTGATGCAAATTCCAGGGCAGGCTGAGATGCATAGGTTAGGCCACACATTTTAGATTGCAGGATTATTGTATTTTGGCCTTCTTAAATTGCAAGCGTAAATCTGGAATGAGAAGGGTGAATAAGAACCAGGAAGGAGGGGTAAGAAGGAGTCCAATGCTAGGACAGCTGGGTGTCTGGGTCTCCGCTTGTCTGCTTTTGCTCTCCTTTTTATCCAGCATGTTATGTTGGAGATACCATTACTCTATGGTGCCATGCTCATAAGGCATGTTTCTCATAGTGTGTGACAGAAAAAATGAATGTTGTGCATTGATGGTTAATTTGTAGTGGCATGTGTGTTCCTTGAATGGTTGTGAAGTCACCTGATTCACCCATCTTCAACCTCTCCCTCCCCTGCCTCTTTTCTTTCCATTAATAAAATTATACATTTTTAAAAAAATACTGTAATGTGTCATGAGATAAAGTGATGCTAACATAGTGTTCCTGAATTATCCATCAGCAGCCTATTTTTCATCCTCTAATGATAATAAGACATCTGCATTTGAAAATTTATTTATCTGGAGCAATGTAAGCATTGATGACTTATTTTTCTTTTTTTTAAAAATGCAAATGATGGCAGAACCCAATCACAAATAGCATCCAGCCTTTGTGATGTTAACATTTTTAGCAAAGATTTGAGTCCTCTGGGAAACATATTGAGGCTTATAAAGCTATTAGGATTATAAATGCCCTATGAAATAAAAAAAACAAAAGCACCTAACGTGGTTTCTGACTAACAAGTAAACAATGGGATGATAGTTGGGGTCTGAAGAGTCCTGCTGCTGAGGAATTGTAGGTTTAAAGCTGCCATTAGAAATGATCCTAAATATTTTCTTCCTGAAGCTAGAAAACTGTCAAGCTTTCAGAGGAGCTGCCCTTGTGAGCATTCAGGAAGCAAAACGGGATATATTTCTTGAGGAGCTGCTTGTGATAATTATGCAGCAATCAAAATTCTCCCAAGTTCTCCTAGACAAATAGCGTGGTTCTGAAAAAATATAAAGGTGTCCTTCTAATGTAAAAAACATTGCTGAAGGATGGACTTCCTTTTCTTTCCTCACTACTCATCAGAAGAGAGTAGATTTCAGCTGGTCCAACTCACCCTTGAGAGTCACTGCCAAAATCATGATGCACAATTAGAGCAATTTAGCAATTTAGCTCAGTAAAAAATATGCAGGATGGGTGTAGGAAAGAAATAGAGTTGCCAAAACAGAGAGAAAGGTGTTCCACTGAGCAATCCGATCCCATGATGTTGTTTGGACATTGAAACTAGTCACGGTGTCATTAGTCATTGGATGAGGCTGTAAGTGACTTGAGGAGTTTTTGGAGCTCTTGGAACTTGGTTGTTTTCTTGCAGATGTTTCATTACTCAAACGAGGGAACATCATCAGTGCATTAAAGAACCTCTAAGACCCGACCCTATCCAACACTAACAGGGCAAGCCACTAGAATATAAACTGAGAGCAAACCCTAGACTCCTTACTAGTACTGATGGTGTTACCTAGTATGAATAATGAAACATCTGTAAGAAAACAACCATGCTCAGAGAACACCAAGGGCCCCTCATTTCAACCCTGAGCTACAAATATTCTCCTTTATTGTAAGTGACTTGCCCAACAGATACCCTTCTGACTCCCCAAGCTGCAGCCATAACTGTTCAAAGTTATTTTAATTATTTATTTATTTATTGTATTTACTTGCTTACTTACTTAGTAATTTCATTATTTTTACAAATAACTTAAGGCAGCAAACATAACCAACACACTTTCTTCATCCTATTTTCTCTTCAACAAGACCTTCCCAAAACTACATACAATCCATTTTCAAAGTTACAAATACCATCCTGTGGTATGTAATCACATTATGGGCACTTGGCAACCAGCTCATCTTTATTGCCATTTGCAGCACCCCCTGGTCATGTGATCATAATTTGCGACATTTTTTTTTCCAGCTTCTGATCTTCTGGATTCTGGCAAAAAAACCTCCATTGGGGAAAATGGATTCACTTAACAGATGTGCCATTCACTTAACAACTGCCACAAAAAGTGTCAAAAAATTTGGGTCTGGTTCGGTGACGGGTCAAAGTACTAATGCAATTATATACATCTGTAATTCTGGACTCAATTATGATGTCAAGTAACTACAGGTAGTTGTCAACTTACAATCATTTGTTTAATGACCATTCAAAGTTAGAATGTCACTGAAAAGGTTACTTATGACTATTTTTTCACACTTATGACTGTTGCAGCCATCACCATGGTCATATAATCAAAATTTGGATGCTTGGCAATTGGCATGCATTGATGATTGTTCCAATGGTCACCTTTTGTGACCTGTCAAGCAAAGTCAATGGGGAAGCCAGATTCACTTAATGACTATGTTACTAACTTAACAGCTGTAGTGATTCACTTAATAAATGTGACAAGGAAGGTCATAAAATGCAGCAAAATTCACTTAATGATTGTCTTGCTTAGCAACAGAAATTTTGGGCTCAATTGTGATCGAACGTCAAGAACTAGCTGTATCTGTAATTCTGGAAATTGAAATCCGCATATATGGGAGAATACCAAGGTTAAGGAGGACTGAGCTAGGATATAATACAATGCATTTTTTTAACAAATTTTATTCAGTTTTTCACATTAAAAACAAAAATCTCTTTTTAGTGGACAGCATATTTCCAGGTCATCACCT
>BHFT01035583.1:0-10878 GCA_004320025.1 Laticauda laticaudata
AGCATTCTGTTCAGCTCAGGCCAAGTCATCTGTTTGACATCTCTTGGTTTGACTAGTGCCTTCACCATTTTAAAGACAGCCGGACCGCAGGGTGTAAGGAAGACAGCCCTCTTCCTTTCGTCAGATATCTCTTGCAGCTTGTTGCTTTCTAAAAACATAAGAAAGCAATTGATATACGACTCCCAATCCTCCTCATCAGGATTGAATGGTGCAGGCGGCGCATTGTTATTGGCCATTTCTCTTGCTCGGTTCAGATTGCCGCATGCTTCGGTCTCGTTCTTCTACAACGATCCCACCTTCATCACCAGTGTTCCGTCTGGAAATAAGTTGCGCGAGACTGGATTCCAACAACAAACACTTTATTCAATTCAGTAAAGCAATGGTAACGGAACAACAGCCCAAGCCACGGCAACCCTTTATATAGCGGCTTGCTCGCGGCTTGTGGCCAATGACACCATTTTAAGTGTTCCTGCCATCCAGTGAGCCAATCGGATTGGTTCTCTAATGGCCAATCCGAGAACGGCCTTTTTGGCCTATCAGAATAGGGACTTGGAACCTACCAAGTTCCATACATAACAGATAGGATCTCCTTGCAGTCCAAGGGATTCTCAGGTGTCTTCCCCCAACACCACAATTCAAAAGCAGCCATTCTCTGGTGCTCAGCCTTCCTTGCGCCCCAACTCTCGCAGCCGTACCTTGTGGCTAGGAAAGCCATTGCTTTGGCTGTAGAGCATTTGTGGGGGGCCACATCAGGGTTGTGTCTGAGCTCGGGGGGCCGGGGTGAGTGTGGCCAACTTGACACCAGTTGAGTTGGGGATACCTGTGGTGGCCAAGGCTAAGGCAGGACTTCCCTCAGATCCTCCCTCCCCCATTATAATCTCCTTCCTTCCTTCCCACCTTCCCTTCTTTCTCTTTCTCTTTCTCTTTCCCCTTTCCCTTTCTCCTTTCCTGTCCCTTCTTGCAGGCTCAGATGCAAAAGGGGAAGAAACATTTCTCCTTTTCTTTTGTTTTGAATTCATTTTGCTAGCCCCCTGCCAGCAAAAACAGAGTCCAGAGTGGCCGTGTGCACCCCCCGGGCCCAGTTTTTGGCTGTGATGGCCTCCTGCAGCCCTCCACCAGGGAAAGTGGGGCTCCGTTTTCACTGGCAGTGACACCACCGGCTGGTCCTTCGCTGTTTCTAGGGCAGCCCTGAGTCTGAAGCCCCTGCTAAAGGGACCTTGCTCAGCAAAGTGGTGCCTCTGCTGTTCTTTCTTTGAGATCTGGACAGATAAATGTGGCCTGATGGGAGCCCTGGAAGTTCAGCTCAGCCAATTGCACCTCTTTCTCAGTCAGTAAGTTGCCTTTGATTTACTTCACTCAAAACTTCTTTCACGGATGCTGTGACTTGCTTTCTTATTGTGACTGATTAAAGTTCATAAGGCTGAAAGCAGACTACAGTTCCAGAATAAAAGATACTAGCCCGTGTGTCCATATAGAATGTTTTCACTGTCTGACTTGAAAAATCGTAAGGGACAGGTAATACTTGACTAACAACAGTTCATTTAATGGGAAATTTAAGTTATAATGGCACTGAAAAGTGTAGCTTATGACCAAGTTTCACACATACGACCATTGCCACATCCCCACGGCCATAGGATCAAAATTCAGAAGCTTGGCAATTGCCTCCTATTAATGTGTCCCAAGATGTCCCAAGATGTCATCATTTGCAACCTCCTGACCAGCAAAGACATTGGGGAAGCCAGATTCACTTAACAACTATGTTACTTACTTAACAATCACAGTGATTCACTTAAGAACTGTGGCAAGAAAGGTCGTAACATGGGGCAAAACACACTCAACAAATGTCTCCCTTAGAAACAGAAATGTTGGGCTCAGTTGTGGTCGTAAGCTTACAGACAATAGTCCTACATGATAGTAAACTTGAAGTCAGAAGACACACACTGGTTTAGCTCTCCTTTCATCAGTGCTGGAGAAATTCCATGTCCAACCACTCAGATTTAATGTTCCTTTCTTGTATTAATGCACCCTATTCCAGTGCTTTCTTAGAACATTTGACTTCAGTGTCCATCAACCTACTATCATCCATCCATCCATCCACCTCAATCAGCATCATGCTAATTCATTGAAGGACTATATTGAAAGTCAGGGAAGCTAAATGGTTGTCTAGTCTTTTCTTCAAAACTTCCAATATTGGAGCATTCACAACTTCTGGAGACAACTTCTGTTCCACTGGTTAATTGTTCTGAATGTCAGGAAGTTTCTCCTTAGTTCCAGGTTGCTTCTCTCCTGGATGAGTTTCCATCCGTTGCTTCTTGTCCTGTTTTGGAGAATAGCTTGACTGCCCCCCCATCCCATCTTCTTTGTAGCAGTCCCTTAGACATTGGAAGGCTGCTGTCACTTCTCCCCTAATCCTTATTTTCATTAAACTACACATACTCAGTTGTTTGTTTCTTATAAAAGCTCCCCAGTGATACTGAAAGAATGAAATTTTGTGAAAAAGTCCAAAATCCTTTCTTTGATTGATCAGTGCAAGTCCACTTTGCATTGAAGATCAGTTGCAGAGAGCACTGTTAAATCTATAAGAAGTGAGAGCAGGAGGAGTGGAATCTGGAATGAAGCCAAGTGAAGAAATTGGAGAACTAAAATAAATGTTTTCCCCCTAAATTTAGGCCTGCTTCTCTTCCAATATTTCTATTAACCATTCTCCTCTTCTTGTTGGATACAATTTCTGGCCTATATTGTGTAATCTATATCAAAGGCTGAACCAGATAATTCTCTATTTTCTGCTAATGCTTTGCCTCCTTTGCTAACTTAACAAATGGAATGAGTTAGTGTTTGGTTTGAAAAGTAACACAAAACAAAACTATATAGCTTGAAGTTATTGGTGCCAAAGTTTTGTGATACGGGAAGAAAGCACCTTGACTCAAGATAATAATGACAAAACAATTAAGTCACTTCACCTAAACAGACGAAACAGCACCCTGAATTTTAATCAATGTTCCTTAAAAGATTTCTTTTTTTCAGTATTCAAAAAATATACTCTGTAAACCCAAAGGTGCTTTTTCAAAAGGCAACTGGACTTTCTGGTTTTTCTTTTAAGATATTTTGCTTCTCATCCAAGAAGCTCTGACTGGATGGAGGGGAATTGAAGGATTTGTACTCCTTGCAGACAGCTGGTCATTTGCATCCTTTTTAGAGTCGTTAAATGCATGGGATAACATAGAGAATAAATTCATGAGGACTAGATTCAGCACTTCCACCTGCATTTAGAAGGCAAGGGCCCCTTTTTTGGAAGACAGCAAAATCCACATTCTGGGCAGAGAGGATGGCTGGTTTGAAAGAGGGGGGCCAAAGAGGCCATCTGTGTCCAAACTGAACATCTCTCCCTCCATAGAGAGGGAGAGATACGACATCATCCGTCTCCTATCTACAACAGTTGTTCCTAGAAGGCTCCTCCAGGTGACCCTGATGACACAAATTAAACCTCCAAGTGGCCTCAATGACTCTCCACAAGGATGCAAATGACCATCTGTCTGCAAAGAGAATAAATCCTTCCTTTGCCCACCATCCAGTCAGAACTGAAGAAGCTTCTTGGAGGAGAGGCAAAACGTCTAAAAAGAAAATCAGAAAATCCTCTTGAGAAAAGCACCTCTGGACAACCAGGACCTGGATGACAGAGCATCTCCATTAGATACTCTGTAGACGTGTCTTGCTGTCCTGGTTCTCCCTCAGCTGCCTTTTCTTCTTCCAAGGACTTGTTTATTTAGAATATTTATATGACCAACACAAGGAGGGAGCCACAAGGAGGGAGCCACCATGGAGAAGTCCTCCTTAAGAGAGGGGACCCGTAACATCTCCTGCATCCCTGCTGTAGTCACATTACACTCATGTCAGAAGTCCAAAGGCACTTCGGGGGTAAAAGGATTAGCCGGTGACATCACCCTTGCCCGGGGAACATCTAATTGGAGGCTCCTCCCATGTCCCAGCAGGAGCTGGAGCGAAGGATGGGAGCTCACCCCCACCAGAGCAGCACTCGGGTCTTGAATGCTAACCTACAACCCAGCATCCAAACCAAGCAATCCATCATACCCCATTCCCTGCTCTCGTGGGTCAGGCAGACATGATGGACAACAGATGGTCCTTCAAATGGCATGGCTCTCACCCAAATAGAGCTTTCCAAGTGATGACTAGGAACTTGAATTTGGATTGGACCTGGAAGCAAACAGGCAGACAAGGTAGCTCCCGCCAAAGTGGCACATTTTTGCAAATCTATGCTTAAACAAAACAAGGTAAGCCGCCACGATTTAACCAATTGAAGCTCCCCGATACTTCAACATCTCTAACAATATTTTAAGTTTTTATTGCTCCTCCTTACAAGATTGGTGTCTATACTTCGCTTCCTAATGATGGTGACATTCAGGCTCCTTGAAAAGAAAGAGCGATGGGGAAACAGTGACAGAGAATCGACGTAAACCTCTTGAGTCTTTCCCAAATCCTTTCTTTGGTGAATTTTTACAGCCACCTTATTGGAAAATCTGGAGATAATGCTGAAAACCCTTAAATGCAACGCGGCAACAAATACGCCGCCTGCCATTTATATTCCTCCAAATGCTTTACGGCCTCTGAAACCCCCCCAAAAAAAAGTGAAAGCAGCAAAAGCCAGTAAAGCTCAGCACCAACATTCCCTTTTTCCAGTCAATTCTGAGGTGAATTGTACCTTTACTACCAGCCCTTCAAGGATTCCTTCCATTCTGTCTTTTTGATTCCACAAGCCAATTCTCTCTGTTCTTCAGTGGGTGTGGAAGTTTCTGTCCACCTGCTGCCCAACTGACTCCACAATAGCAATGAAAGAAAACACCTGCCCTGCCCTCCCTGCCCCCAGGCAGGCTTATTCTTCAGCACAAAATGAGGGCTTTTGGGGGGGGTTGTTTTATTTTTTTGTTTAAGGTTGGACCAAAATGCTAATTTTACTGAGGGCACGTTCTGTTCCAAATGAGTTCAAGAATCCCAAAGGCAGCCTTGAAGATGGCTGCACCTCTTTCCCAAAGCCTTTCTCACCTCCGTGCATGTTCTCTGAAGCATTTGCCATTTTCTTACACATACAGTTTTCCAATAAAAAAAAGCATCAGGAGGCTGATTCTTCTACTCAAGCCTTGTGTTCGCTTGGAAGGGAGCTTGAGCCATTTATAAAGCAGGAGGGATAGTGCAGAGAGAAGCCTAACCTCTCCGTGGCTGGTTACAATGCCAATGCATTACTCATTTATTTATTTATTTATTTACTTATTTATTTACTTATTTATTTGATTTATTAATCACTTACAAGATAATAGGTATAAGTAGAAACATAGTTATGAATACATGAAATGGATACATACAAGAAAAATTAAAAAAGAAACAATAGGACAGGAATGGTAGGCACATTGGTGCGCTTATGCACGCTCTCCACAGACCTCTTAGGAAAGGGGTGAGGTCAATAGTAGACAGTCTAAGGTTAAAGTTTTTGGGGTTTGGGGAAGAAACCACAGAGTCAGGTAGAGGATTCCAGACACTGACCACTCTGTGGCTGAAGTCTTATTTCCTGCAATCAAGTTTGGTGTGAAAGGAAAGGAAAGGAAAGGAAAAAAATATGGAGTGGAATGAAGTGGATTGGAATGGAATAGAAATAGAAAATATGGAGTGGAGCAGAGCAGAACAGAACAGAACAGAATTCTTGATTGGCCAAGGGTGGATTGGACAAACAAGGAACTTGTCTCCAGTGTATAAGCTCTCAGTGTACATACAAACAACGAAGTGATAAATTATGATCACAGTCATAATAAACACATTCATCATAAATCATAAGATACGACACTTAGTGATAGTCATAGGATACTAAATAAGCAACCGACACAAACCACACTAGGACTCGAAATAAAACAATATCGGTCGTGAGATACAAGCAATGCAGTTCGAGGCAAAAGGAGAGAAGGAGGCAGGGGAGACGCTAAGAGAAAGGAAGAGTATTGTGGGGATCAGTTTGGGCAGAGTGATGGCCTTGGGGAGGGGGAGTTCAGACGCTTGGCAACTGATTCATACTTGTGACGGTCGCAGGGTCCCAAGGGCGTGTGGTCCTGTTTTGGGACCTTCCAATAAGCAAAGCCAATGGGGAAGCCAGATTCACTTAACAACAGTGTTGCTAACTTAACAACCACAGGGATCCACTCACCCACCGTGGTGAGAAAGGTTGCAAAATGGGACCAGGCTCACTTAAAAGCTGTCTCTCTTAGCAATGGAAATGTTGGGCTCCATTATGGTCGTAAGTCGAGGACTACCTGGCCCACAACGGAGCAGCCAGAAAGCTTCCCTTCGCCTCCCCTTCCTGGTGTTTGGAATGGCTGGCTCGCCTCATCCAAAGAAAGGGCTTTAAACTCAAAGTGAGAGGGGAGGAAGCCCTTCACAACCTTTAGAACCTAATTCCAAGCAAAAGCCACTAGAAAATCAATCACATAAGGAATTAGAAAAGATTGAGCTGGAAGGGACCTTGGAGGTCTTCTAGTCCAGCCCACTGCTCAAGCACGAGAACCTATGCCATTTCAGACAAGTGACGGTCCAGACTCTCCTTAAAAGCCGCCAGGCATGGAGCCCCCAGGATTTCTGAAGGCAATTTCTCTTCCAGTGATTGATTGTCCTCCCTGTTGGGAAGTTTCTCCTTAATTCCAGGCTGCTTCTCTCCTGGATTAGTTTCCAGTATTTGAGGGGCTGCCCCACAGAAGAGGGACAGCTTGTTTTCCAAGGCACCTGAAGGCAGGAGAAGAAACAATGGATGGAAACTTATCTAGGAGAGAAGCAACCTGGAACTCAGGAGAAACTTCCTAACAGGAAGGATAATTAACCATTGAAGCTTCCTTCAGGCATTGTGGGCGCTCCATCAGTGGCGGTCTTTAAGAAGAGTCTGGACAGCCACTTCTCTGCACTAGAAGACCTCCAAAGTCCCTTCCAACTCTATTCTGATTGATTGATTGAAATGGTTGTAAGTGGAGGACCACTGGTATAACAGATAATATAACAGACCACTGGTATAACAGACCACTGGTATAACAGAGTTGGAAGGGACCTTGCAGGTCATCTAGTCCAACCCCCCACCCAAGCGGGAGACTCTACACCATTTCTGAGAGATGACAGTCCAGTCTCTTCTTTGAAAGCCTCCAGGGATGAAGCTCCCACTACCTCCAAAGGCAGCTCCTGTTCCAAGGGTTGATTGTTCTCCCTGTCAGAAAGTTTCTCCTTATTCCCAGGTTGAATCTCTCCTTGTTCAGTTTCCATCCATTGTTCCTTTTCTGGCCTTCAGGTGCCTTGGAGAAGAGCTTGACCCCTTCCTCCTTTCTTGTGGAAACCCCTCAAATATTGGAAGATGCTCTCCTGTCTCCCCATGTCCTTCTGTTCCCTAGACTAGCCAGGCCCAGTTCCTGCAACCGTTCTTCATATGTTTTAGTATTCAGTCCTTTAATCATCCTGGTTGCTCTTCTCTGTACTTTTTCTAGAGTGTCGACATCTTTTTTGTAATGTGGTGAACATTATGTTCCTTTCAGTCCTCTAAAGTAGAGAGAACCAATTTGCTCTAGTGGTTAAGACATCAGAATGGAAAGCAAGAGACGGTGAATTCTAATCCTGCCTTAGCTATGAAAGCCAGCTGGGTGACTTTAAACCAATCACCAGGAGACGGTGAGTTCTAGTCCCTTGTTGTTGCTCTAGTAATCCCTGCAGCTATTTTCAACCTCATTTAGAATATTTGCAGAATATACCAGCTGACCCATTTACAGATATTTTAGCGGAGCACTGCTGAGTCTCATTTGGGCTTTGTAGTCGTCTCTGCATATCTACTTTTTTATCTATACCAAAGGAAAAAAACACACAATACGTTTTAAGGATCGCTGTATTCCTTGGTGATTCTTTCCTGGCTTTATTGCGAAACCAACAGATACAAGATTGTTATTATTTTTTTTTAAAAAAAATAGCTGCTTCTTTGGATTAACATCTTGAGGCTATCCTATAAGAGAACCTTACTGAATCAGTTAAGAGGGGGATACTTACCGTAGTGTGTATGTGGTTGAGCATTTTTATACACTGATATTTTCTTATTATTCTTTTCTTTTCTTACTTTTGTCTGGGGGATTCTCCATTTTCCAGGTCACGGTTATCCCAGGGGAGCTTTTTTGAAGAGGCCACTGGACTTTCCTGTTTTTTTTCTTTGAAGACCTTTCACTTCTCCTCCAAAAAGCTTCTTCAGCTCTGACTGGATGCTGGGGAATGGAAGGATTTATGCTCCTTGCAAACAGCTGGTCATTTGTGTCCTTTTAGAGAGCCGTTGAGGCCACTTGGAGGCTTATCTGTGTCCTCAGGGACCCCTGAGTAGCTCAAATGTGTCTGGCATCTTCTTGGAACTGCTAAAGGACTGTGTTGTGGAGTTGTGTTTTCTGAAGAATGCTTTCTGCTCTGTGTCCCTTCCCTGGGGAACAGAGGCAGTCTGTTGGGGGTGAGTCTGTGTTGTCTCCATCTCAAACTGAAGTACAAATGGCTCCTTCAGTTGCAATTTTTCTGGAAATCAGTTTATATTCCCACAATATTCGAGCGTGTTCATCCCCAACTACTTAGCTAAGTGTCCATGGAGATTCTCCGTCATCCAGGTCACGGTTGTCCCAAAGGAACTTTTTCAAGAGGAAACTGGACTTCTTCATTTTTTCTTTGAAGAGGTTTCTCTTCTCATCCAAGAAGCTTCTTCAGCTCTGACAGGATGGTGGGGAACGGAAGGATTTATGCTCCTTGCAGACAGCTGGTCATTTGCATCCTTTTAGATGGTCCTTGAGGCCACTTGAAGGTTTATCTGTGTCCTGATTATTACCTGAGCAGTTCAAGTGGGTGTGGAGCCTCCTTGGAGCAGCAGAAAGGACCGTATTGCAGACTGGAGACGGATGGTGTCGTAGCCCTCCCCTTCTGTTGAGAGAGGGCTTGGACATGGTTTGGACATGGGAGTCAGTTTGGACATGGACGGCCTCTTTTCTTCCTCTTCTTTTTTGTTTTTCTTTTCCTTTTTCTTTTCTTTTTTGGACTGCCCTTGAGAAAGAAATTCATTTCCAAAACGCATCAGGCTCCAATAAAATCATTTTTATTGGCATCTGGGATTTTCTCTTTCCTCTTTGTCCAACTTTAGTCAAAGCCAAGCATATATTTTCTTGGCAAGGTGAGACCAAGCAAAGTGTTACTATCAACTCATCTCCTGCATATCAAGTCCCTTGGTGTTGTATCAAAATAAAATGTGTTTTTTTTTCCTTTTTAGCACTGCCATCCAAAGTCCTTCTGCCACAGACCAAGTCCTGAAATTTGTGCCCTGAGCCCAAGACTGCAGAGAGGCAGAAAGGAAGGAGAGGGGAGGACAAAAGGGGGAACTGCCCATTGGACAGGTGGTCCTTGACCTATGACCACAATTGAGCCCATTTCCATGGCTAAGCAAGATTGTTAAGCGAGTCTTGCCCCATTTTACAATCTTTCTTGCCTCCATTGTAAAGTGAATCACTTCATTGGTTAAGTTTATAAGACGGTTGTTAAGTGAATCTGGCTTTCCCCGTGGACGTGGCTTGTCAGAAGGTCACAAAAGGGGTTCATGTGATCAACAGAGGGGGAGGGATACAACATCATCTGTCTCTAGTGTGCAACATGGTCCTTTCAACAGCCCCAAGAAGCCTCCACCCCCATTTGCACCACTCAGGGAACCCTGAGGACACAGATTAAACCTCCAGGTGGCCTCAACGACTCTCTAGAAAGGATGCAAAAGACCAGCTGTGCCTTCAAGGAGTATAAATCCTTCCATTCCCCCCCATTCGGTCAGAGGTGAAGAAGCTTCTTGGATGAGAAGTGAAGCATCTTCAAAGAAAAGCCAGAAAATCCAGTTGCCTCTTGACAAGGAAGAGTTTGGAACAAAGTGAGATAAAACAACCTGATTTTCTTTCATTTTCAAAGTTGACATCCCAACTTTGCCTTTTATGCACCCAAGTTAGATCAGCTTGAAGCTCCCAATTGTCCTTGCTGTCAGCCAAATACCTTTTCAGAAACCTGGGCAGGATTTCATTTCCAGAGCATTCAACCACTTTGCAACTGGATCGGGGGTGGGGGGGGGAAACAACACTTAACGACACTCTGCAGAATTGAAAGCTGCAAATGCCTCTGTTTTGCTGGAAGTTTATGAGAGGGGAAGAGACATTAAAAATCAAATAATACAAGCAACATAGACAGATGCAGCAAAATAAGTCTGTCCTGCTAGCCAAATTATAGTCTATCTGGGGTCTCACATAAATCTTGACTACAAACACTACATTCTCATGTACATGTTGTTAAACAATGGATGGTGAGGGTTTCCTGCAAAGCCCACAGTTACTACTAAATCTCCATTTTTCCCATTTTTCTTTAAGAAGTTCAGTTTTATGTCATATTCACCAATTTCCAAGCTGTGGTATCCTGGGTAGTCTCTGAGCTTTGTTGCTTTCTGGTAGACCCAAAAGAGCAGTTTTTTCAAGAAGCCACTGGACTTTCTGGTTTTTCTTTGAAGAGGTTTCACTTCTCATCCAAGAAGCTTCTCCAGGTCTGACTGGATGGTGGGGAAGGGAAGGATTTATATTCTTTGAGATAACCCCTGGATGACTAAGAAACTCTATGGACTTTTTAGCTGTACAATTTGGGAAGAACCCCCTTTGAATGATGTGAGAGCAGGAATGGATTCGCAAAGGGGAAAATAATTGCAGACTACATGAACCATTTGCACTACTCAGGTGACACAAATAAACCTCCAAGTGGCCTCAGTGACCCTCTAAAAGGATGCAAATGACCAGCTGTCTGCAAGGAGTATAA
>BHFT01035584.1:0-12624 GCA_004320025.1 Laticauda laticaudata
CATTTTCTCGTCCACTGTGTCCTTTTTACAAATGTTTTGCATCCGTCGGCCAATGTGACAGGCCCTTTACTTATTCATTCATTCATTCAATTTAATCAGTCCATCCATCTCAAGAAGACAAGCCCCTTCACACACTTGGGGTGAAAGGTCTTGGTAGAAATCAAAGTCTTTAATGCCTTACAAAGGTCAGCAGGGTTGGGCTTGTTCCATATTAACATACTCCTAATAGGCTATTTCTATTGGACAACAAATACCCAATGCTGATTGGCTACTTTTCTCGACGCTGATTGGTCAATAATAGCAGGGCTATGATTGGCCAATTCAAGCGGCGGGAAAAACACATAGCCGTCATTGGACACTAGCCGCGAGCAGCTCTCTATAAAAAGAGCTGCCGCAGCTCCTGACTAGATCGGACTTTCGGAACTAAATAAAAGAGCTGAAGTTACGCTGATCTCTGAGTATCATTTCCCGCGAACTGAACAGGGCCCTTTTTGATCCCAACAGCGAGAATATTCTGAGACACTCTATCCATCATATACTTAAAATATTCCTCACTGCAACCCAGTAAATGAAATGGAATTACTTCCTCCAAGAAAACTCCAGATCATGCAGGCACTATAGGTGTACCTTGGAGACAATATGTGTGGAGAAATAATCACATTTTGAAGTTCTTATTGCTATAAGATAGGCTCAAGTAGGTGCTGGAGTCCATGTTCAGTCAGTCCGCTCTTTGCCCATACGTGGTTCTGTAGGCATCTTTTCAGATGTTTCATCTCCCTAAGCATAAACCAGGGTGAATTCTGGAATCCATGTTCATGGGGAAATAGCTCAGATTGATCCAAGGCTTCAGATTTCTTTTCATTCCAGGCATCAACCAGGTTTATGTCAGACCTATACAGCAGATCTTCTGGAAAAATCCCAGACTCCTTCTGCAACCTAACTAAGACCATCAGTTGCCAGGATGGACCTATCAAATAGATCCAGAATACCCATGGTGGAGGGTGACATCAGAAAACCACAGGCTTACCAGGGATTTACCAGAGTGATTTAACCATGGCAGGAGAAATAAGTATCTCTTCCAAATCCAAAAACACTTTGTTACTGTTGACATAAAAACATGCCAGGCACAAGACCACTATTATGTTTTGGACACTAAAGACAGGCCTATAGCTGTCAGCACACTAATGGAGTCCCAAGCTACTTCAGATGCCACTCCTAGAGAAAACAAGCTGAAGTCTTCCAAGAGTATAAATCTGGAAAATTCCAACACCATCCCATCTACAGCAATGGAATTCTACTAATGCACTATCCATAATACCACTGAACAATTGCCCCACCCTTGTTTGAGTTAATGAAGATGATTTCAGGGTTTGCACTGAAGGTGTAGAAATTTATATCCATGTTGGATTTGCCTGCTCCATGACAACCATTGGCCTATTTCAAATAGTTTTTGATCCAACACATTGAAAGTCACAGTCTTTATTTCATATTTCTATAGATCAGATTATAGAAATATTGAAAACTTCCTATGGCTCATTTGTTTTTGTTTTGTAGATAAGATTATACATGTATATTTACTGACAAGGGAATAAAGAACAGATTTAGTGAGGAAATTGAAGCTAGTCATGTGTCAGTGACATGCTTCAATTTATGCAACCTAAGAATATAAAGTATTTGACAATTTGAATACATTTTATATGAACCAATGATATTCATATTTATGTAAAATTGCCAGAATAGGGCTGAGGACTTGACCTTTACAATGAATTTGTATTTAAATAGACATGTGAAATCTACTGCTGTTAAAGATAAAGTAAATGCAAAGCTTTCTAATAAAGCTAGTGTTAGCTTGCACCAATGCAGACAACTATTATAAAATTGCTTTTAGTTTTTGAGCAAAGCATTCAAGTATTAAAATTTTTAACACAAAGACAAATTTTTGGATCTATTCCAATCTGAAATTAAACTAGGAAAAATGTTGCATTTCAATTCATGGATAAAGCGATTGCTGTCCCTCATCTCATGAGACCTTAAAAACAACCAATTTATAATATATTATGGAAAGAAAATGACTGAACACTTAGGAAGTGATCATGAAATAGTTATTCAATTACATTAAATTGATTTTGATTAAAATTAAAGTCAAACTTGACTTTTATTCCATACAACCATACTTCTTTAACTTCCTATTATAGAATACATTCTTTATCTTTCAAAGTTCAAATATAACACATACTCCCCAAAAGATTGGCTGTGTAACTGATGACTTACTGAGTTGCTGATCCATGATGTTTCAATTTTACCAAATTTTTCCTAATTTTTATTTGCTATGACTTGTGGCTTTTTATCTGTATTACCTGCTTAAGCTGGTCTCCAAGGGCATGATGTTATGGTGGTTGAGCTGTTCCCATTTTATGATGGTTCTGAAACTTCTTTATTCCCAAATATAAAACTAGAAGACTGCTCTTCTCCCCTCAGTTTTAGGTTTATAGCATGCTTCAGTATTCTGTTCCATTCCTCTCACACTTTGACATATTTTTTTAGCTTCTGGGAAAGTATTCTTGACATCTAAATGGAATAGAATAGGCATGCATAAGTGCACAATCGTGCCTCCCATTCCTGTCCTATTGTCCCCAATTATTAGTTCCTATTTCTTGTATTTAAACTTAACGTTTGTTCTTGTTTCTGTCATATTGTAAGCTCTTGACAAAATAAATAAATAAAATAAAATCCTTTATTGGCCAAGTGTGACTGGAAACACAAGGAATTTGTCCTTGGTGCATAACCTCTCAGTATACATAAAGAAAAAATAAAATACATTCATCAAGAATCATAAGGTACAACACTTAGTGGTAGTCATAGATTACTAATAAGCAATCAAAGCATACTAGGGAACAAATAAAACAATACAAATCATAAAGATACAAGTAACAAAGTTATAATCATAAGTAGAAAAAGAAATAGGTAATAGGAAGGATGGGAACAATAATAGTAATACAGCCTTAGTAAATTGTTTAGTGTTGTGGGAATTAGCAGACTGATGGCATGGGGAAAAAACTGTTCTTGTGTCTAGTTGTTCTGGTGTGCAGTGCCCTATATAGCATCGTTTTAAGAGTAGAAGTTGAAGCAATTTATGTTCAGGGTGTGAGGGGTCTGTAAATATTTTCACAGCCCTTCTTTTGACTTATGCAGGATACACGTCCTCAGTGAAAGGCAGGTTTGTAGTAATTGTTTTTTTCTGCAGTCCTAATTACTCTCTGAAGTCTGTGTCTGCCTTGTTGGGTTGCAGAGCCAAACCAGATAGCTATAGAGGTGCAGATGACAGACTCAGTAATTTGTCTGGAGAACTGGATCAGCAGCTCTTTGCCCAGTTTGAGCTTTCTGAGTTAAACTGTTCTTACATAGAAATACTGGATGCAGAGAAACAAATGTATTTCTTATATTTTAATTTCTCAACTAAAAGTAATGCATTTAATTTTTCTGACAAAAATCTACCCAACTTAAACTCTAGTAGGGGAAATTGAGATTTGAGCTCCAGACAAACTAATATGGAAAAAACCCCATACATACTTCCTTATATGATGGCTCTGAAGAACTACACTTCCCATTTATTTTTAGAACTTCTGACAAGATTCTCTTTTATTATTCTATTATTTTCTCACAATTTTTCTTTTTATTTTTTTTCCTCAGAACTGTCAAATTTCTGGCCCACGGGCCAGATGTGTCACATGCTGCGCACAACCCATGCCCAGTTTAGCGAAGGAGGGAAAAGTCCAAATATGTCACATGATGCTGCCATGGCGATGTGAGTTTGACACCCCTGCACAAAATGCTTTTATTTTGTGAAAACTTCTTAATTTTTTTTTAAAAAAGAACTTCTAACAAGGCCTACTCAGTTCTTTTTATTTTCTCAGCTGGTATTTTCCATTATTCTATCTTTCCTTTTGAGAAACCTCTATTGCTTTGAGAACACAAAATACCCTTCTTGATTTTTAGAAATTTCAAGTCTTAAAGTTTTGCACATGTGCATAAATTAAAACTATGAGAATAATTATCTGATTTGAATGGGCCTTTTATCCTTCCATCCTTCTTATATTTATATGCATACATCCACCTAATATACAGCACAAGATATGTGTGTGAGAAAGAGATTAATTTAACCAATAAATTGTGTGTATATATATATATATATACATATGGAACAGCTGTCCTGCCCTACATAAGAGGTACTACAGACAAAATCAGTAAGATACTACACAGGCATCACATCATCTACACAAGACTGCCTTCAAAACCGACCCACAAAAAATAGCAGCCATGCCTTAAAAAAAACCCCAAAGGACAAATTGAGCGACTGGAAAACCAAGCATATACGAAGTTTCCCTGTGCATCAAAACCCGGCCACATAACTTCGGACAACCAAATAGGATAGAAGATAAGTACCGGCCCGCTCTGGATGAAACGAAGAGAATTGCAGTAAGAGGGAAGAGCTGGAGACAACCTCTCTATCTAGTTCAAAACCACCTCAACTAGTCCACATCATGAAAACCGACAAGGTCACTACCATGCAACCTTTCAATGGCACCAAACCCTAGGGGCACTAAGAAAACCCCAGGCCACAGAATCATTAAATATATTGTGTCGTGTCTGTGTGTGTGTGTTGTGTGTGTGTGTTGGTGTTTAGTGTTTTCGTTGGGGTACTTATATTGTGGCTATAATTGGTTAGCAGCTTCCTTCGGGTATATCAGCACGTCATCTGGTCAAGTTGTGGCTTTAAAGTTGTAGCAACATTTGTCAGTAAAGAAATTCCTCATCTGGCCATCATCACTAGCGCATTGGCTTTGTTCCTGATAGTTGAGCTTTCAGTTGCGAGCTTGGCTTGCGATGAAAAAAGGAGCAGGTCTATCATTCTAATTAGGGAAGCTAAGTTCATATTGGGTGCCTGGTTGGGGGGTTTTTTGTGGATCAAGGCTGGTGATTTTGTTTTTGTGGAAAGCGTTGCCTGTTCAGACTTTTAGTCATGGGTGCATAGTTCTAGTATTTTATGTGTCTTGTCTGGCCAGGCCATTGGTTGCGTGGTGATTAGTGTTTTGGTTGGTGTGTGTTTTCTTCTGGTATAACGGTGTGTCCCAGTATGCCAGTCGTGTTCTTTTGTAGATTAGTTACATCTAGGAAAGGTAGTTGTTTGTTTATGTTCCGTTCCCGATGGTTGAACTTGATTTTTGGGGTGGTGCATGCTGTTTAGGTGTGTTAGGAAATTGTTTAGGTCTTTTTTTCCGCTGGGGCCAAATCACAAATGTGTCTCTGATGTATCTTAGCCATACGTTTGGGTTTGTGGGTGGCATTAGCCAGGGCTCTGGATTCTGAATTCCTTGCATGAACAGGTTTGCAATGATTGGGTGATTATGGTGATCGGCAGCCATAGGGGCTCCTTCAATTTGCTTGTATGCTTTGGTCCCTTTGAATATGAAATATGTTTGTTAAGCAGTGTTCCGTTATTCTGTTAGTAGTTAGTTAGTTCACAAGGTGTTTACTAGTTGTATTTATTTTTGATGATTTCAAGAGTTTTCTTTTAATCGTGACTGAGTGAATAGTGAACGGCCGCACATCGAAAGCTATTCACTCAAGTGCCTGAAAAAGAAACTTCTTGAAATCAATCTACAAAAAACAGATGGCAGCAGCTTGGACACGCACTGTAAACCAGAAGAAAGACACAGCACCAACTGCTACCGGGCATCCAATGCCCAACATTCCCCACCACCCACCCGGGTGTTTCCACCAGCACAATAGATTCGCATGGCCAACACCCATCAACCCAAAAAAAAGAACGCAAACGGCGCTGTCATGACCAAGACAGCATTATAAAGACTGAACTATGCACCCAGACTAATGTACTGACAGCGTAACGGGCTTCCACAAAAAGCAAGAATTTCACCAACTTGATCGCGCACAAAAACACACCAAGACATTAACAGAGATAACGAGAACAAACAGAGCGTATGGAACAGCTGTCTTGCCCTATCATAAGGAGGTAATTACAGATATAAGTCATGGTGTAAGAATGCTAGAAACAAAAAAAAAAAAAAACCAGCAGCATCAGATCAAGACTGGCCTCAAAACAACGCAAAAAATCGCAGCCATCCTTAAAAACCCCAAAGACAAAATTGACCTGTGAAAACCAAGGCATATACGAAGTTCCTGTATCATCAGCCCGGGTCGTTTTTTGTTGATTGTTATGGTGGTCTTTCCTAGCTGATTGCTCACAAGCATTTGGACAGATCCAATAGAAGAATATTATATCCGAGTGGTCTAAGATGAATCAGCAAAGAATGCCGGTAAAAAAGCTGGTAACACACGCTCATAGTCAACACATGAATAACCACAGTCACAACATCAACTTCAATGGCAGCTAAAAACCCTAGCCACTATAGAAATACCCCCAGCCACATGAATCGATCAGAGAAGCCATGAGAATTCGAAAAAAAGATCCCTAAAGCTATGAATATGAAGAGATGATATCCAAGCCAGTACTGTCATATCATTTGGAAAACCTGCACTCTCAAATAGAAAGATCTCCACACCAAGCAAAACCAAGCAACACCTGAGGCACAAAGCAGGACTCCCTCTGATGCCTTCCAACCGAACAACCAACCCACCAGGACACCCAGGTGAAATTGGCTTCTAAATGGATAGCAGGTCCTTTCACACGAAAGCCAAGCTGCCCACTGAAAGCTCCAACACAGGAAAACAGAGTGTTGCCACCAATCAAACCCACAAAACAGGACAGAAGAAACCAGAAAACCAATCAAAAATTTTCCCAACATCAAACTTTTTTTTTTCTTTTCCAAGTCCAATGAACACAACCAAACTGCCAGGCCAATCAGAATAAGGTCGCAAGCCCTCGGAATTTGAAAACCAAAAGCTGTGTAAGACCACATCCATAGCAGAGGCCTGATGATGGCAGCTGAGATTGCTGAAACATTGCTACAACTTTGAAAGCACTCCAATGACATGGGATAATACCCGAAGGAAGCTGAACAGCACACACATATATATATATATAAACATGGACAGATTTGAAAAACTGTCCAAAACATGGACAGATATGAGAAGTGTGAAGATCTTTAAAGTATTGAAGGTGACTATTACACATCCCATGGACTGCAAAAGAACAAAAAAAAGATATAAAATTTTATAGGAACAGATAATAACGTGGAAAGAATGTTGGCAAAAAACCTGTAAAACTTTATCCACGTAAGCTGGTTGTTTTATGAGTTGGCGTGGTATGGTCTATCTCTCTGTGAAATACTAGGTTCACAATTTAGGCCTTATCACAATAAGGAAAGGTAGAGGCCAGGGGTGATTTCCCTGTCTCACAAGTTATCCTGTCTAAAGTAATTTAATTTTGTTTAGTAAATGTATCTACCAATTTCTTCTCCTAGCATAGATATTCTGGAGTGGCAGAAATGGAACATTCTTAAACTATTTCCCATGTTCGTGTGTGCACTTTTTGCATATATATTAGAATGGGATGGTTCTTTCAAAGAATATATTTCTGTTCCTGATACTTAGTCCTGGTTGTAACTGAGGCACTATATGGCTACTCTATAATAAAGTCTAATATGGAAGCTATACACTAGTACATAATGTGTCACATAAGTTGACCTTAGAGTCTGATCAGACTGAATAATCTTTAATTTGTTTTGAATAACCTCACCTTAAATTCATTGGTCAATGTTTGTTGTAATATTATAATTCCCTTGTGAAATACATGTCAGTGACAGATTGTTTTATGACCCTGACCCAGATATTTTGAAATGAAAGCCTTCCCTTTATTACCCAAACACTGAGTAGGCAGGGATTTCCATGAATTGCTCCCAGGTTGATTAAAGTAAAATTGTCGTATTAGTTGATAGTTCAGTTAATAGATATTGTATATTAAATATTTCAATTCAGAATTAATCTGATTTAATTGTAATGTATTGGGGAGCAAAAATCCCCCATGTTAGTAGCATTGATTAAACTACACATGCTTCCTGGGTGGTGCTAAATGGAACACAGTGATCAGATGCGGCAATGCTGCCCTCAGGGACTCATAGCCATGACAAACAGAAAAGCATAAATAAATGTAGTGTATTTTCAATTATCCCAGATTGAAAGAGATACCAATTTGAAAACATAATTTTTGGAAATTAGAACTTTTTAATTTTAGGAAATGGAAAATACTATGAAACGTTTACTCAACTGTTAATAAAGTATCGAAATTTGAAATAGTTTCCTCAACTACATTACAGCCAGTTTCCAATTATATGCAGAAGTGAATAAAAGAGTAGTAGACTCTTTTTGGAGATGAGTTTAAATTTATTATTTCATTAGACTGAGAAATTAAACCTAAAATGTATAAAACTTCATATTAATCATTTAGTTTCAGCACATAAATGCAAATGGCTTGGAACTGAGTTTCATTTCAAACTATAAGTAATAATTACCTAGCAACAAAGACTGGGCTCCACTAAATTGTGTATTTAGTAAGAACGGAGGACACTAGGGACCTGAACTAATCAGAGGATTATGGCCAGAACAAATTGATAGTCATAAATTGCTGTTTAAATGGCCTTTTCTAAAATAAGCTCAAAAAGAAATAGATACACTAAATGTGGGGGAATGAATGAGGCAAGGAATGCAGTCACTTCATTATCTTTCATATAGAGAGTTATATTTATATACAGTTATACAGCTTTATACCCTGAGTCAGGTAGACAATTTGGAATGCAATTTACTGTGAATATGATTAGGGAACAATATTCCTATTCCATTTAAATCTCAATGTTCATGAAACCACCTAGTTTTCCTCTAATTTGCCCATAGACAGATCTTAACTAATTAATCATCTGTGTACACAGAAATAGTTATGACAAATGCACATTCAGAGGAATCTAAAATCACTGGTTGGACTATCAATAACCTCTAATATGCAGTTAAAAATCAGTTGTTGGATGATCAATAATCTCCAATATGCAGGAGATATGACATTGTTAACGGAAAGCAAGGAAGATCTGGAATGTTTAATCCTGAGAGTCAAAGATGAACATAAAAATTTACACTGTAACTTAATATCAAGACAATAAAGATAATTAAAATTGCAGATTAACAATGAGATATCAAAACAATAAATGGAATCATTTTTCTGGCTCTAAAATCAATCAAAGTGGTGATTGCAGCCCTGAGATCAGAAGGCATTTAGCAGTTGGAAGACCTGAAATATTTGACATGAATAACTTATGGAAGAGTAAAGATATCAGCCTCATAACCAGATTAATTCAATAATTATTTCAATTTCTACTTATGGCTGCAAAACATGGACAGATATGAGAAGTGTGAAGATCTTTGAAGGTATTGAAGGTGACTATTACACATCCCATGGACTGCAAAACAACAAAAATAACAAACAAAGAAGTCCTAGACCAAATCTCACAAAAAATATTACTTAAAGCCAAGATCACCAAACAGATCTTGTCATACTTGTCAAACAGTCATACTTTGGTCGTAACATGAGAACTGACTCACTCAAAAAGTCAATCATGCTGGGAATGATCAGCAGCAGAAGAAAAACACAGGGGTGGGATTCAAATTTTTTTTAAAAAATGGTTCTGTGGGCATGGCTTAATTGGTGGGCGTGGCTTGGTGGTTATGTGACTAGATGGACATGGCTTGGTGGTCATGTTATTGGCTGGATGTGGCCAACTCAACATCACTCACATTAAGGCACGCATCTCCTCGCCTGGCCTCTCATGATTGTGGGAATACTGCAACAGTCGTAAGTGTGAAAAATGGTCATAAATCACTTTTTTCAATGGTCACTCCACACAAGCAAAGCACCAGCAAAGGAGGGGGAAAAACCTCCAGAGAAGTTCCAGAGACAGGAAATCTAGTCCTGCCAAGAATGTAGTAAGGGTTAACGGAGAGGCAGTTTCCGTAAGCAACACCAGAATGTTTCCTTCCTGCCTTTCTTACAGGATTAGGCCAGTATTTTCTTCTCACAACCAGTTCTCCAAACTGCTTAGAATGTTGACAACCGGTTCCAGCGAATAGGTGCGAACTGGAAAAATGGTCTGCCCTAGTACCCACTGGCACTATAAAGGATGAGTATGATGGATCTGAAAGAGGCATGGAGAGTGCTCATCCATAGAGTGGCGATGGCTTGGACACGTTTGATTGGTTGATGACATGTTCATATGACTATGTGTTGTACATTCTCTGTACAACTAATAGTGTTGAACAATGATCAACACTCAGTTGCAAGAGAAAGCTTTATATTCTCCTTGTAAGAGTCTAGGTGTACCAGTAAAAGTATGTAAAGACCAGTACAGAACCAAAAATTAATACATTAAAAAAACTGCTACCTGCAATTCAGAAGTTTATACTTGAAAAAAGTATTAAATACTGCTATGTACTGAAGTGTCATGAAGTGAATAAAAATATCTTTCCCTCCAGACTGGCTATTGTATTGTTTTAAGTATGAAGATGAAATTTTCCTGATAAATGAAAAAAATTATTAAAGCTGACTGTGTTGCTAAAAAATATAACAAGTCAAGAATATAGAAATAGAATAGATAAAATAAAAACTAAAGTGTGCTATTGTTTAATTAGTGCCTTTCCTGTTGCATAATATGTTTTTTCGTCCCCTCACAGTACCTGAGGGACTTTTCTACAAGCTGTTGGCTTTCACACAATTCACATAATTTGTGATAAATAACAGAAATGAAATAACAGGGACATTCTGTCTCCTATGAAACCCATGACACAAAAAATAGCTTTTAAGATAGTTGTGTAAATGTAGCATGCATAAATGTACGAATAAGTTTATATATCCATTCACAGCAATTTCCCTTTTTTCAATCATTCTGATTTGTAGAAAGCAAATTATTTATTATTTTATTTATAAAATGTATTAGACACTCTTCTTGTATCCAATGACCCTGGGACAGCTTGCAACATAAAAACATTGAACATTAAATTCATACATTATAACAAACAAAACAGGTAAAAAACACCAATAGTTAAAACTATGGTCAGAAATTGGCAAAGAGGAAGCTATACACACAGGAGAGGGGGAAATAACAGAGAACAAACAGTATTGCTTTGATCTGGAAAATAATTTTCACATGAAGTGTTTTTCTAGATAGATCATGTAATTTGGAATTTGGAATGTGTTTGAGTTTTGTTGGTCACATAAAAAGAGTATACAAGTAAATTGAAAAGCATCTAAACAATATGTAGTCTTCTAGAAACATTTGAATGCAGCTGCCATCGTCAATTACTATTGGCTACATTGACTGTATTGATCAATGGCCATTCAGAATTTACAGAATGGAGCATTTTAACTCTGAAATAAATCCAGGTTACTGTAAATCTCAACACTTTTTTTATGACAAATAAAAGGATATGCCCCCCACAATCCTTTTATTTATTTCAAATGAAGATATAATTAAATGTGAATCTAGCATTTATGTAATATGTATTTCAAATTTTAAGCATATCCTTACTTTTCTTATTGAATCACCTAAATTTGAATCTCTCTCAAATATACATATGGACTTTTAAGACAAGGAAGAATTATATGAATTTACATGACTCTCTCATTTAGGAATATTTCTTTCTAAATTTGGCTTAAAGTGATTTCTGTGATCAGATAAGGAAAAAAAAAGACTGAAAAGATGCTCTATATCTTGAACAAGCCTTACCTCTTGAAAATTTGATCAGAATATAAATTATCACAACAGTTCACATTTTTACACATGAGCTCCTGGAATTACATTTCTCTTATCTATTATTGACTAATAAGTTAAATATACATGAATCATGTATTTGGAATTGAAAATGAAGTACACTAACAGTTAAGCAATTATTTAATAGGCTTATATCAACATCCAACTATTAAAACTTTAGTGGATTAAATTTTTAATTCAGTGGCTAGTACAGTATTTCCTAAAATATTGCACTTGATTATACAGATTGGTTGTATACTATAACAGTATCAGAGACTAAATGAAATGTTTAACATTCTCTATATTGAAATTAAGAGAATACACACATGTGTATGTGTGTGTGTGTGTGTGTGTGTGTGTGGTATTTGTTCTGTCTGGAAATAAGTTGTGTGAGACCGGGTTCCAACAACAGCTCTTTTATTTAGAACAGTAAAGCAATGGTAACGGAACAACGACCCAAGCCGCGGCAGCCCTTTATATAGCAGATTGCCCAGGGCTTGTGGCCAATGACACTACTTTAAGTGTTCCCGTTGTCAAGCGGGCCAATAGGATTGGTTCTCTAGTAGCCAATCCGAGGATGGCCTTTTCGGCCAATCAGAATGGGGAACTTGGAGCCTGCCAAGTTCCAAACACAACACCCCTCCCCCTTTGGTTCAGTCCAACGTGCATCACATTGTCATGCAGGTAGGTGGGGCTTTTGCGAGTCCTGGTTGACCTGCGCAGCTCAGTCTCAGCGTGGTCTTCAAGCGGTTCAGACAGGATCGCTGTTTCTCTATGCTTTCTCCATGGAACCTCCTGGAAGGGTGAGTCAGCCTTGCCGCTCCTGCCTGAGTCTCTCAGGCTGGTTGAGATGGCT
>BHFT01035585.1:0-33212 GCA_004320025.1 Laticauda laticaudata
AGTGAACCAATCCACTTCTTACATTTTTGAACCAATCAGAACAATAACCTAGGATTAAACCACTTGCATATAGAACAGAGGCCACAATGATTTACACTATTTATCATAACAATTTATTGATGGAATAGCGACTGAGCACAGAATTGTCATTTTAGTTTTATGTTTAATAATTTTGAATAATAAAAGTGCTAATTCCCACATAAAACATGTGACTGCTGATTCGCACCAGATTGACTAGAATTGCCCAACTACTTTTCTAATTTGTCAGTTCTGATGTAGTCCACTGCATTTACTTTTGACTACAAAATAAAGGTAACATTCTTTGTTGCGGGAAAATGACTATCCAAAACCATCTTCTTGGCTTTCTTGCCCAGACAGGATTAGAACTCTGCCCCTCCAAATCTTGTGCTTAATTCTTAGCCCAAATGGCTCTTGTTTTTGTGAATTCAAATATAAAAGAATAAAAATATAATCCAAACAATGATGTAAGTTAAATTATCTAAAATTGCTCCAGCATATTTAAAAGTCACAGTAAATATTTCTTTCTTATTCAGCCTTAAAATTAATATCCCAGAATAAAAGAGAAACTATTTAAAAATTGCAACCAAAAGGTTTCTAACCCTCAAATATGTTTTTAAGTTCATTATAAAGTACCATAAATGTCTTCCATGGAAACAAATATTATGGCTTGTTCATGACCTGTGCAAATTAGCCAAATCTGAACTTGCTGTACATTGCTCATGAAATCTCTTCTCCCATCTCTATTTTTAACACTGCCATCAGTGATTATAAGCATTTAAAGGCTGATTAGCTTTGCTGAAAACAAAATGCTAACATAAGAAATAAGAAGCTGCTCTTCCTATAGTAAAAAAGCTTGCAAGGCTTAATAATCTTACTTAACATTTTAGATAAGATTTTGAGGAGAGCATTTCTATACCCTAACATTTAAACAGTAGCATGAAATAAGACTACAGGACCACTATTAGTTTGAAAATGTAACCCTAATTTTAATGAAGGCCTACTTATACATCAACCAATCTTGTTCTCATTTACTATGCATAATACAAAAGCCTGTTATACAGCATATCAATTAGATGCAAGGAAATGAACCTATTTGTAGGGTATACCTTGAGATGATATGTCTATATACAGTATGTTCAAACACACCTTTCATTAATCATGAATGAGGACATAGTTGTATTTAGCCCTGTACTGATCTTTTGATTTGTATCTTTAGCCTACAACTATTTTAATTACTAAGGATTTGCTACAAAATACTGCAAATTATTAGGATTATGGATTATGGATTAACCATGTGCTTTCACAGCAATTTTATTGATGACATGAATACACTTGTATATTACCAAGAAAATTCTCAGTGGACAGATGAAAAATATCTTAAAGACTGGAGCTTGATACACTTAAATCCAGTAAAACTCTGTTAAATGTAATGAAACTTAAATATGATTTTTAAAAAGTATAATTCACTGTTGTTTCTTTTAATTCTAGTAGCAGCAAAGTAAATAAAAATAATATGCTTTTTCTGTTATTGCTTTTTGATCATTGTAAAAGAGTATGTGAACTGTACATGGAAATCATAGTTACTTCCCATTAACACACTCTATATAGCCAATGAAAAACAATATGGCTAACTTCAAGCAATAAATCAGGGCAGAGTCCTTTAGCCACCTATCAAATAAACACCTATAATATTGCCAGTGTAAATAATTAAGTCATCACCGATAGACTTTCAGAAGTTATAAATTATTTCCATCAATCTAATTAGCAATAGATCAATATAAAATCTTAACAAATCCCTAAGAGCCTACTTGATTCAGGCTGTGAGAATTGAGAGTTCAAGAATTTTTATCAGAATAAAATTCAAAAACAGTAAGTTTTAAAAGTTAAAGTCTGCTTCAAGTCATCCTCAACTTTTTGTACTTTTCTTGAAAACAGTATGGATGTGATTTGCTATATTCTCTTTTTCCCAGTTTAGCCACACTTCTTGAGCCAAGACAAAGTCAGGCTACTACTTGCCAGATTAACAAAACCAACCAAAAAGAAAATAAGTTGAACAAAGTGCATGTTCAACAGTTACCTGTACATTTCTTTATGTTGCTATTCCTCTTTCCATGAGAGCCCAGCTTGCATCCAAAATTTTCCTCCCAAAATTCTGCAAACCACACATTCCTTCTGTTATTTGCTAGGGTTCGACTTCTAAAATATCTATCAAAACCTGAATTGAAAATACAGATATACATACATGAAGATCAGAACAGAATGCTAAGGTATTTGGCCTTATATGTTATGGCTCTTTCTGTATTTAAATTGCCCTACAAATGATTTGTAACATCTTATAGCATTATCCACTCAACACTAAAGCAATTTAAAGCCTATCTTTATTACTATTACATTAATACAATGCAGTGTCCAATTGCTTGAACAGATTGCTGAAAAAAAATATCCCTGCTCAATCATAAAGTAGCTTATTTTCATTCATGAAATAACATGTTCCAGGTATAAACTAAGACCAACAAGAGTATGCAGCAAATAAGTAGGAGCATTCTTTTAAAAGCTTACTTTTTATTTGGTTTCCTATGTGTATATTTATGAAATGACTGAAGATTGCTACTATTCATCATCATAACTATAATAAATTAATTCAGCAGTTCAGAGAGGCATTAAGGTATTTCTATGAGTTCTCTGACTCAATATTTTTTGCAAACGGCAGTTTTCATACTCCTCTATTTCACCTTTATCTCATTTTGCTGTTATCTCATGTTACATACAAGAAATCTTAGAAAACCTTACTCATTACTTAATGAAGCTGAAATTCTGAAAAATAGTTATCTCAAGTATATATGCAACAAGTTAACAGTTTTCATGTTGTACAATATTATTCAACTCTGAGTGATCTACAGGGTGACTCCCAAAGACATCAAATTATAGATCCTTCTTTTCTTAATTAAACAGCCTTGACTGAATATGGAACATTTTCTCTACATTTATTATGTCATTTACCCATAATCCTATAGCTCTTAGATACAATCAGCTGTAAATGTGATTCTAAATATTGTGCCAGTGACTATTGTATATTGGCAACGGAGGAAAAAAAGCTGAACTGACAATGGGCAGAGCATGTAATTTCCTGGTATAAAGACAATTAGCTGATATTAATAAATGAAACCTATTGCATATTTAACTAGGTGATAGATTTTTTTATCAATCATACTACTAATGTAGTATTTAGGAAATTAATTTAAACATTAACGAGAACCATTGAACATAGAATCTATTTTCATCAACTAGATAATGTCAATAAACTGATATCTGAAATAAGTAAAAGAAACTTTAAACACCGAGCTTTAGTCCCAGGTATGAGCTTAATTTTTATCATTTATATATTGTTTTGTGTTTATTGGATTATTTTAGTGTAGGCCATGTGTCTGATTCTATGTTTCCAGCTGTTTTTATGATGGTTTTTTTTTAGTTTTATATACCATCCAGAGTTGAGTGGCCAATACATTTAAACAAACAAATAAGCAAACAAATAAATAAATAGGGCATAAATAGCAATAGCATAAAATGATGTTATTGTTGTACAAGAAACCTTTAGTTTAGAATTTCTTCAGTATAAATGTCATAAATATGACTGCATGGGATTTGGCTAGTCATAGTAACAAATCATGTTGCACTTTACAACCTTGTCACTTAGCAGTGCAATTTCCAGCCCAAATTATTGTTGATTTCCCCCTCCCCTCCTTTATTTTTAGGCAAAAGAATTTGAAAGTATATAAATAAACTTTGTAAATAAAAATGGTGACAGTTTACAAAAATTACTAGGTACAAATAGAAATACAAGTTATTTCCATAGCAAGAAAGATAAGGCAGGCATGCTTAATGTGTTTACTTTATTTAAAGAGATAAATATGTTCTTATTTGGAGATCACTTCTGGAATTTGTGCTTGTGAAGAAAAGAATGACATTTTGATCTTGGTTTTGTTGATTAGAAAGATTTGGTGTTACAGAAATGGCTAGTTACATATTAATGTTTAAATGCAAAAAGTCGAGGCTGGAGAGTGTTTATATTGTACTGAACTAGGAAGAGTTAATAGATAATCAGGGTGGAAAGGACCTTGTAGGTTATCTAGTCCAACCCCCCATCCAAGAGGGGGACCCTACACCATTTCTGATAAATGGCAGTCCAATCTCTTCTTGAAATCTCAAGTGATGGCGCTCCCACAACTTCTGAGGGCAAAGCTGTTCCATTGTTCTCACTGTCAGAAAGTTTTGCCTTATTTCCAGGTTAAATCTCTCCTTGTTCAGTTTCCATCCATTATTGCTTGTCTGGCCTACAGACGCTTAGGAAAATAGCTTGATCCCTTCCTCTCTGTTGGAATTTAATGCCCCCTTTTCTTTCTTTCTCTCTTTCCCTTTGTATTCTACATCCCCTTTTCCTATTCCATTTCCTGCCCTTCATTTCTTAAATTTCTTTTTTTTTTTTTTTATTTTATATAATAAANTTTTTTTTTTTTTTGGTATTTTATATAATAAAACAAATTATTGTTGGCACTCAAGGGACTACCTGTAAAATACTGCTTCATAGAGTGGGCTTGAAAAACCTTTACTTGATAATTATGAGTATGGGGACCAAACAATAATGCACCTACAGAAGATAGAATGAAAATGCCATTTAAAGTTATTTGCTGTCATCATAAGAAAACCATGAAATAGTTTTATGAATGTGTGATATACCAGAGTTACACAAATATATAGTAGGGGCTCATCCTACTAAAGTTTTATTACACAGTCTTACCATCAATAGAAGCTCTTTTGGGCAAGATGGTGACAGCCCCTTCTGCTATTTCTTCTTGCTGATAAACAGGTGAAATTTTAGAACCCCAACTGTCTGAGCCTATCCAAAGAAAATGTCCAGTTTGATTCAATTTCTTAGCAGCTTCCAGTATTCTCCTGTAAACAATATTTTAAAAAACAGTTATTTTAAGCCAACTTTTATAAAGGTTCCTCCTCAAAAGTCATAAAACTAGTTGGTTTTGTCAAATCATCAAACGTTTTAAAGAAACATATTGGGGTGCTTTTTGGACAAAAAAAGAGTACAGAAAAATGTTTATTTATTTGTAACATATAATTAATTATTTAAATTATCATATTTCTATGCAATCAAAGCAATTCTCAGCCTCTTATGCAGAACAATTACAATATAAAGCCTACACAATACAATACTTAGAAGTATCATGGCAATGAAGCAACTGATATAAAAAAGGCTGACTGCTTTTTCATGTTTCTGTCTGCCTCTTTCAGCTGCCTTCTGTATCAGTTCCAAACCAATACCTTCTCTTTTCTGCTTTACTTGTTGTCAAGTGCTGCAGGGTTATCATTAATGTCTGTGGAGGAAGAGAATCTTCCTTTCTTGCCATTACTTTTTGTTACCTGAATTTTCTGCTTAATTTGTTTTCCTAAACTCAGGTAGCAGCACTCAGTGAACTTTGGCTAAACTTCCAAAGCTAAGCAAGCTCAGACCTGTTAGGACATGGCTGAATGACTTCCAGGGCAATCCAGAGGTATCAGTTAGATAGGAAAGAATATCACAAGTAAAATAGCAACATTGATCAGTATCATTGTCAAAATAACTACATGGACAAGACTTGAAGTCTTGAATTGAAGTCAAGCTTAACTCAAGGATTTTTTCTTTAGTAAATATTGGGTGACTATGAAAGACATAATTTTTTCATATGCATCTGAACTTGGCAGTTGGCATACTGTTATTTAAAAGAAAGTGTGGACATGTCATTTTGCTTGCTTTTGAATGGTTTCATTTCACTTGGACCTTCCATTGTTACTCAACTTTGCAGTCAAGGGAAGAGTATTAGGTGGATTCGATGGGAATGGAAAGAACTCAGAGTGCCAAAGAAAATTGACCTCAAAATGTATCTTTTCCCCTTAAAACCTTACGTATTCACCATGTTAAATTTTCTATTTTTACTCAATCCCACTGGAGCAGGAACGTTCTAGGAAAACTATTTTTCTGTCATATTTAAGGATTGCTGGAAAATTGGAATGAGCTACAAACTGAAATTAGTATGAATAACACATATAAATAAAACCATGATTTGAAATGTTACCTATTCCAGCAAAACAGCCAATACCTTATATCATCTTCATTTGCAAACATAATCACAGCACGAGCATTTGGAGTCTCCATCAAGCGCTTGATAATCTTCTCAAATTCGCCTGGCCTTGGTTCACGAGGGATTTTTAGTGACTGAGCAATGCAGACACCACCTGGAGAAAAGGGGATAATAAAAGAAAAGCTGTTAAATATAGGGTTGTTTGTTTTTACAATCATTATGCCCAGTTTACAGTGAAAATGGAAATCTGGCTTTAGAGAAGACTACCAAACCAAAAAGAGGTTAAAATGTAACTTTGCAAAAGCAATACTAGTGCATAATGCTTCAATTTTTTGTTCCTTGCAACTAATTTCTATTTTATGTAATCTCATTATTTGTTGTATAGTGCTCAACAGTATGAATTATTAAAACAATATAGCAGGAATACATTTTATGGAAAAAATATTTTGGTAGATACAATAAAGTGACAAATCTGCATGCTTCTTCTGAAATTTATAGCCAGGCCTACTACAACTGTTAATCACCACATTATTAATTCAGTTGTATTCATTATTCAACCATATTATTAAAGTTTTGTATAGTCATCAATAAAAGCTTTACAGTAGTTACAACAGATATACCATAAGAACAATCAAATCCATCCAAGGTTTAAAAATTCCGGTCTTCTATGCAACTCCTTGGTTCCCTGCTATCCCAACCTCCATTATCTTGATGGTACCATGGAACAGTGGAATATGTTGATTATTCCTCAAGCCTCAAACAGGATCACCTCATCATAAAATAATGTTATTTTTAATTATAAAGCTAAATTTTAGAGAAAATATGTGTGTTTATGCTGGCTGCAGGTGTTCTGATCAAGGCTTCCCGAAACCATAATTAAGCGCACACTTAGTTAAAACACGTCTTGTTCTATTTCAATGCTGGGAATTATTTTCATTCCCAGACGGTAATGAGTTGCTAACAGTCCCTTCGAGATAAGCACTCACCTTTCTTTCCTTTAAATTGCTGCCAACAACTAGAGTGCCAAATGAATTGTAAAAAACCAACCAAAGTACAAAATCCAAAGAGCTTCAAGGATAAATCCAAACAGAATGAATGACTTTGTTTCCTACAAAGGTTTTGTCATTTTGCCTGTCCTTTATACCATATGGGAGGGGCAATCATTTCCAAGCCTTACTCCCAAGTTGCCTCTTTTGCCTTTGCTGCTCTTGCCTTCTAGCAGCTCTGTGCACAAGTGCATTGAGAACAAGCTCCCCTTGCTCCTCAGCCTTGCTGCTGCCAGGTTCCAGAGGCTCCAGAGTCAGCACCCCACTCTCAGATGATCCTGGTCCCATCTCTGCATTGGATACAGGACCCTCATCCAAGTCCTCTCCAGACTCCCTGACTGGTCCCCGTTCTTCCCCACTGTCCAATTCCACTGCCGTCTACAAAGGCTGCCGGCGAACCACAACAAGAAGACCCAGAGATAGTATAGTGGTAACACTACCGAACTAAGTCTCTCTTTAGAAAAAAATTGCCCTAAGATTCAAAGACTGATGAAGAATTGATTCCACTGGATGTGTTCAGTTTTGACTCCTCCATCCCTACCTCCCCATACTGGAATAGAATAAAAAATGACATTTAGAAAGGTTGTGCCCTTCTTTAGAATTTAATATGTAAAGATCATTTTAAAATATTCAGTTTAGTTTAAAAGAAATAGTTTAACAAAATATCTTGTGTAGCACAGCCAGTTTGAAAGTTACTAAGTAGTACACTTATATTAGCATGGTGTATATAACTCAACATTTCTGCAAAGAATTTTAACACATTTTAAATGGCTGAAGCAATACATTATCATGCTAAAACCAAAGTTGTGCAGCTAAGTCAAGCATGGGAAAGAGTTACAATGATTTCACTTACAACCTTAGCTGGCATCAGTTGAAGTATGACAAAATGAAAGAAAAGGAACAATAATATTAACATTTTACATGCCAATATAAGACACACACACATACACACACACACACACACAGAGAGAGAGAGAGAGAGAGAGAGAGAGAGAGAGAGAGAGAGAGAGAGAGAGAGAGAGAGAGAGAGAGAGAGGACAGAGACAGAGAAAGAGACAGAGAGAAACAGAGACAGACAGACAGACAGACAGACACTACAGATAGATATTCACAGGAAGAGAAGGAAGAGAGAGAGTATGTTTCATGGTCTACTTCATAAAATAATTTTTCCACCCCTACTTCTATCATCTTCTATCCACCTTCATTCTATCATCTTCACCAATCATTCTTGTCATTCTTCTATTGTGGATATTTTAAAGTATTTTCATTTTTGTGCATATTATAATCTCATAGTAATTATCATATATAAAATAAAACTATATTAGTAATGTATTTGCTCCACTTTAGTCTGTGCCATGCCCAAGTATTCAATATCCAATGTTCATCTGGATTCTGTTTGAATCTGTTATTGTTGCAGTCTTTTCCATGTCTTGAAGAATTGCAGACGCTTTGGATGTCATACATTTGAAAGTGAATGTATTTAAATAATATTTAATAACTTTTTCCTTTCTCACATCCCACCAAACACATAAACAGATTAGCTTTTTCTACAGGAATGGAGCCCCAAATTGGCTATATTTGTTCTGGGAAAATGTGAAACAGATATACTGTTGCTCTTCATTATCAAATCATTGAGCCTCAGAAAAAATATTAAGTTTTCAATTGTCCTTGAAGTTATATATGAATAAAAAAGAAAAGCAATTCTTAAGAGCAATGATGAAGGAAAGATAGAAAGTTATCTCATTTAGAATTTTTAAGTTACAACTAAAGATTTAGTTGTAAAGATTTAGTTCTAAAGATGCTTTGATTTTTAAGAAACCCATTCCCTTTGCCTTTAATAGACCCAGAAAAGTTGCAAATACTTATCTATTATGCATCCTGAATTCTGTGGAACTTTGGGAATAAGGGGAATAATGATTGGCAGACTGGGTACCATACCAAAAAGCCTTAGATCATGCTTAGAAAATGTGTGCATTGGCAAATTTTTCACCTGTCAGTTGAAAAATATCATATTGCTTGAATCTGCACATATATGCTAATATTTTATGACATCCTAGGTTCTTAGGAATAACTTGATGGGAATGAAGGCCAACACGAGGTAAAGAACTGTCAGCTATGTTTTCTTATTATTGTGTATAAAATAACATAGTAATCATAATCATAATTTTAATATCCTACACAGAGCCTGAATAGTTGTTTTCTTAGATTTTAATGTCATAAGAGAAACTTCACCACCGCAAGAAAAACACCACACCACAAATGAACTGAGCATTTTATCATGCTTGTGATGAAGAACACTAGTAGGAATAAATAAAAATGCACTTTTAGACTTCCTACTACATTCACAATAAAATCAGCACACCACTGTTTGACAAGCAAAGCAATTAGTTTGTTTCTTTGTCTGTATGTTTCCTCCATCCACCCACTCCCTCTGTATTTGGATTTATAGGAGGTAGTCAAAAGCAGAGAAAATACTGAACTTAAACAGACATACAGACCTAATCCATATCATTTTTGTGTTGTAATAGGAACACAATACTATAATGAGGTATGGATACTTCAGAAGTATTTGACAAGCCATTGAGAATTGGACAAGTTGGCCTCTGTCAGCTTCAATCACCTAGCTCTGTCTTATTTGTCTGTAGGTAAAATATTGAGAGAAGATAACAGATAACAGATTATCAGAGTTGGAAGGTTATTTAGTCCCCACCCACCCACTCACCCAAGCAGGAGACTCTACACCATTTCTGACAAATGGCAGTCCAATCTTTTCTTGAAAGTCTCAAGTGACGGTGCTCCCACAACTTCCGAGGGAAAGCTGTTCCATTGGTTGATTGTTCTCACTGTCAGAAAGTTTCTCCTGATTTCCAAGTTAAATCTCTCCTTGTTCAGTTTCCATCCATTGTTGCTTGTCTGGCCTACAGGAGCTTCAGAAAATAGCTAAAGTATAATTCTGTTTGGGTATCAGACAGTCGTAGGATACCCACCTGAATAAAGGAAGAGGCTACACATGCTCCTATTTCTAAGCAATGTAGTATCATACTCCAATATACTAGTAGCAAAGATTTCTACTTATTTTCATATGAACAAAGACTCTACTTATTTAGAGTCTAGATGACTAGAAAGTAGTGCACATTTCAAATGGAGGTTTTGTTTCAATGAAAGTTTGAGTGAAACATCCATTGCAACTGCTTTATAAACCAACCTGGACCCCTCACTTTTATGGATAAAGTGAAGCAGCTTTGCATAACTGGTCTCTTATCTCCTCTGAAGCTTTATCTGGCACTTTCAATACCAGAAAATGTTTCTGCTACAAATTCCTCATATGCAGGGATTGCGTTCATCTCTTCTAGTCAGGTATTGGAAGGAACAGAAGAGGCTTCTTCTCATGATCAACAGTTATGCAGCAGCAGAAGCATTTTGACGCTTTTACAAGTGTCAAAAAGAGAGTACATAGAAGTTGCAAGACAATGAAAAGTGTTTTGTGGAGATAAGAGCTGTAGTAACGCAGTGGTTACAATGCAGCATTGCAGGCTACTTCTGCTGACTGCCAGTTGTCTGCAATTTGGCAGTTCATATCTCACCAGATTCAAGTTTGACTCAGCCTTCCATCTTTCCGAGATCAGTAAAATGAGGACCTAGACTGTTGGAGACAACATGCTGAAAACTGTTTAAAGAGGACTATAAAAGCACTGTGAAGCGGTATATAAGTCTATGCGCTATTGGTATAAATTGGAAGCATAGGAACTTTTGATGATCACACAGGAAGTTAAAGGAATAAGTGTATATCATCCTTCACTCTAATCTTTGAGTACTTAGTTATGTCATAATGTCCAATGAGGGCTTGTAACATTTATTTATAGGCAGCATTTCTGAATCTATTCTTATACTGAAGCTACTTTCTACACAACCATGTTGATTCTCAGTTCTGCTATAATGAATTTTATCTCTGTCACAAATTCAGAAGACAGTATTAGATAAGCTATTGTTTCTCAGCATTTACTTCCTACATTTCAAGAACAATACTATATTTCTATTCATTTGCCTTACAGGTTGTGCTAAGAGTTATGCTGCATTTTCCGTGCGAGGTTTTGTGCATTATAGATATATTTTAATGCCTGAAGCAAAGACAAGATGCTTTTCCCCATAGAAAAGCTGACCAAAAATGACAGCTAAATCTAATTTCACCATAGGAAAGTGTTACCTGGAGAAAAATTATCTTGCATGCTTCAAGGCAGGAACTCCATGATGCCTGATCTCAACCTGCTGCCTCTCTGCCAATGTACATGGCAATAAACTTACTATATTGGAACTCTGAGCTTATTTAGCCATTTTACCTAGCCTAGAAATGGATGTACACATGTGCCAGATTGCTGGATATGCATGCTTATCTTAGTCTTAAAAAAAGGGGGGGGGGNAGATAGATAGATAGATAGATAGATAGATAGATAGATAGATAGATAGATAGATAGGTATGTAGGTATGTAGGTAGGTAGGTGGTAGGCAGGCAGGCAGGCAGGCAGGCAGGCAGGCAGGCAGGCAGGCAGGCAGACAGACAGACGGATGAAATTTGGAAAAGAATTTTGTACAGGCCTTGGATTTTGGTGTGTTTAGACTGAGAATTCAGTATTCTAAATCAAATGGTAGTAGCATTCCTTTATTGAAAATGTAGCACACGTTTGGAAGTCCAGACACATACACTGTACAGAAATATACACATACACAGTATCTATATCTATCTATTAGATAGATAGATAGATAGATAGATAGATAGATAGATAGATAGATAGATAGATAGATAGAATCTACAGATTTGTGAATTAAAGTGTAACTTTCAAATAATTTCTTCACCATTATTCCCATTTCTATCTTAAATCTTAAAATCTTAAACTCCACAAGATTCTATAAATATTCTGATTTATTGTTTGATCATTACTTTATAAATAATTGCATGCCACTTTTTTCAGTTTTTAACACCAGTTTGGAACACCTTGCAGGAATCAAATCTTCTAATATTTACTATGGGTTTTCTTTTTACAATAAATAAAGATATGATGTACTTATTCAGTGCAAGCTACATTATTATTGAGGAACAACTGAATGCATTCAGGAGCATTTCATATTTTAAAAATGATATCACTGCTTAGAATCTATTAGTTTTTATTTTCGACTTAGCTTCTGAAATAGAATATGCAGGTATAATGTGAAGCATATGGTACTTCAAATATATAATTCTTAAATTAATTATATCATCTATCAGATGAAAATTAGATTTATAAACAGTAATTATAACTAATTATCTACAATATTTTATATAATTGAATACTTTTAATTATCAGTGACTTGAAGCACACACATATATTAACAACACAATTTCAATGAATGTATTGATTATTGAGAAAAATATCAGTCATAAACATATTATAAACAAATGAAATGATGTGGTAACCTCTCGTGTCTCAATTTTATTCAAGCCTCAAGCATGCCTGCTTGCTCAGAATGCACTGTTACTACTTTTTAGGTTTTCTGTTGTGCTTTTCAGAAGTTTTATTTTTCAATTTTTTGTTCCCAAGTGCCTATCTGGCTATAGCCTAGAGCCAGCACTGAATGTTTGATTTTAGAAGGCATTGACAGAGGCAGTGTACATCCTCAGTGTAATGTTATGTGAAAATGACCATTGGAGACAGGGGGAAGAGCCACACCTGGGGAACAATCAGATTAAAAGGCATCTGAGTCCACAAAAGTAATGTAGACATGGCAAACATCTCAGAAGAGAGACCCTTCTTAGTTTCTTAGACTCTAAAGGCAATAGGGAAGAAATGTGCTTTTATACTTGCAAGGTCCTGTAAGTGTCACTTTACACTAAAAGAGAGCTAATACTTTTGGGTGTCCTTTTCTAGTGTACCTTGCAAGCCATATACATTATAAGTCAGTTTTTATATTTTGGATCCAAATTGCTATACAATTCTGAAACAATGAAACAAACTAAATATCAAGGGAAAGTAAACTAAGCATTAAATAGTTTAAAATAACAGTTTTATGCAAGATAAGTCTTCAAAATAATATGATTTGGGAATCATTTAACTTCAAGATCAATTGCTAATGGTATTGTTAGAATATTAAATAGGTGTTTACATTCACTTCTGCTCTATTATATTGTATATTATATGATTGTAATTGTACTATATGTTCAGAATTTTGAATATATTATGTTGAACCCATGCACCAATTAAAATTTAATTCACTACTTTGATTAACTGAAGTCACATCCATCATTATTGTACTGTGGAGGCATTATTCTATCTCCCCACTACAAATATAAAACAGATTGTTATTGAAATTGTACACCAAGGTTTACACATTTAAGAAAAAACATATAGGATATATGTAACCAGAAAAAAGTTGTTGAAAAACTGAAGAAATATTTGAAATTTAATCAATGTTCTTTATAATCCTAACCACTGATACAGAACATAAGTGATGAATTGATCAAGAAGAGATGGAACTATATGATCTTTGGCTTTGCCTATCTTAAGGTTTCAATTTGCCATGGATGATGCTGGAACAATAAGGTTCAGAGTTGAAAATAAATGTAATTTGATGAATTCTGCAATAAAATAGCCAGATTTTCAGAACCCACTGGTGCATCTTCCATTCTCCCTATTCAGAGTTGAATTTTTTAATAGGAGTGTGCATTTGAAACTATTTTAATTACCATTATTTTAATTGTGTAATTTGCAGCATGTCTACCTTATTCTTATATAGGAATAATATAAGAATACCAATAATCAGATATCAGAATTGTCATATGGACAAGTGTTGCTTTAAATTCCATGATGGCAACACTTTGTGTTGTGAACACTTGTTCAAAATGCAGTCTTGTGCTATGAAAAATATTGCATATTCTTATGAAACCAATCAATGTGGGATGTTTCAGCCATCTGGAGAATGTTGTTGTTGGTGTTTGTATTATATGGTGAATGTGTGTGTTTGTGTGTGCGCTATTTGAAAGGTGCTGTGAAGTTTTCCATACATGCTTTAATTATTATGTTTATTTTTGTAACAGTTTGGTGGCATATAAATCCATTCAAACAATTTTAGAGTTTAGAAAAGTGTAAGAAAAATATTAAAGAGAAAGAGGATTTACTCTTTAACATCAAAAATTCCCCAGAAAAATGTTATAATTATTTAAGATAATCATAACTACTATTAAAAAACATACAAAACAAAAAACCCATATCATACAATATAGGAACAGATGGTCCCTCATTGTTTCCTGGTGGGAAACTGATGTTATTATATTATTTCTGATAGAAAGAAGATCTTCTAAGTATAGGTGATCCAAACTGTAATTTTTCCAGATGGAAATTAGATTAATAGTTCTACTTATATTTTAGTTTGAGAATAACATTTTACTCTTAGACTCTGCTGTGTCATTGTGGTAGGAGGTAAGCCTGGGAGGAATGAAGAATATCAGAATATTACCTGCTACCATTTATTTATTTATATGTGAGGCCACATTGTGTACATACCACTACAGAACTAAAAAAGCTGTGGGTTTTCCCCTTCATATTTGTGCAACTGCCTTAAGCAGTTGACAATGATCTCACAAAAAAGTGCTCAAAATTAAATGCTCTTTTCCAACAGGGAGAAGATTTCTGATATTCATTACTAGCTTCCCACAAGGAAGCTCAATGAAGCCAGCAGGAAGTAGAAGTCTCTCCCACTCCCACTGCTTTCTAATATTTGAAATGATGACCCAATGGGCAACAGGCTACCTAGTTACTATCCTAACTTTTGCAACATTATTACTTTGAACTTTTTTTTTTACTTGTATGCAGAACTGACCAAGATAATTGTGGCAATTGTGAATTCACTGAATTGACTGCATCTCCCTGATTATTTAGCCTCCAGATGCTTCTTATTGTCAAAAGCAGAAGAAACACTAAATTCAAGGCATTTGTTCCACTTATGAAAGCAATCTGAAGAGTTTCTCGTGTATCACCCTGACTACTAAAATAATATTTGTTATAGGTTCTCACTATCAGGATTGTACACACTTCAAAAACAGTTTGAAAGGAGTGCTTCAGACTTGGCATAAACAGCCATACTGGACTTAATTCTTATAAACAGAGAAAAAGTGGTAGAGGGAATTGAAACTGCAGGAACCTTGGGTGAGAGTGACCATGTCATACTAGAATTCAACATAACACAAACACTAAGAACAGAACATAGATGACACCAGAGTCTTGGATTAACAAAAAAGCTGTTTCAATCAATAGAATTCAAAAGAACTTCAGAAATCATTCCATTGGATGAAAATCTTAAAGGAAACAACTCAGAATCTGTTGGTAAACTCTAAAAGTAAGATCATTAGAGGCCCGACCAGCACATACCACTGAGAAAGAAAAACAAGATAATCCTAAGAAGAAACCAGCGTGGCGTGCTAGCAAAAGTATCTCTCTGTCCCAAATATGATATAGCATATAACTGAGAAAGACAAGAACATAAAAGAGAATACAACAATCGATACAGCGAGATAGAGATATGCGGATCATCAGCATTGCAAGAGCAAAGCAGGCATAGGCAAAAGCTAGATAACAAAGACTTGCACATAAGAGTCAAATTTTTCTTCAATTATAAATAACAAGAAAAAAAATCAAGGAAAACAGTCAGTAAATAGAGAAGATCAGGCGACGAAAATAAGTCATGCACACAGAAGATAGCAGAATTGCTTACTCATTTCTTGTGCAACCCGCCTTCTGCAAGGTCGCGATCGACTACAAACAATATAGCCCACGCTAACAACACATAAAACATCCTGGTAATAATTAAGGCCAAAAAATAAAAGTAAAATAAGCACACACCCAGCCAGTGGGACCTGCAAATGGTTGGCAAACCATAACTCAATTAGTATCCTTAATGGTCTAAGTCTACATACGGAAGGAACGGATAGCCATTGGGGGTGCCAGCAACTTGTCCGTCTTTGCTTCTTCAGTACCCTCTTCCACTATATTTATTAACGACTTTAAGAAGGAATAAAACGATAATAACCGCAAAATTTCAGATGATTACTAAGCAATAGCAAGGAATAGCTTAACACCCATAAGAAGATAAGGCTCAAGAATCCAGATAGATCATTGACAAGACTAGAAAACAGGGGCCCTATTATGTTAACAAACACAATTAGCAATGTAGAGGAAAAGCAAAAGTCCTACACTTTGGCAAGAAAAACAAAAGTACACACATATACGACTGGGTGAAACCAGGCACAATAGCATACTGTGAGGGGATCCTTGGAAGTCGTTTAGTGGGACAACCAGCTAAATATATTAACAAAGGGAGTACAATAAGCATTAAAGGAGGAAGTACTAATACAATCTATTAAAGCCTTGCATAAACCAACCTAGAGTACTGCATCCAGTTCTTTGTTCACCACGATTATAAAAAAGATGTTGAGCATCGTTATGAAAAAACACAAAGAGCACTCAGTGACAATTAGGGACTGAGACTAAAATCATAACTATATAAATATATATAACTGGGGCAGTCTAAGTTGAAGAGAAGAAGCAAGGGACGACCATGAATAGACAGTGTGTCAATATTTGAGGGGCTGCCACAGGGAGGAGAAGGGATCTAAGCTATTTTTATAAAGCGCCTGTAACGGCCAGACAAGGAATAATGGATGGAAATCTGAACAAGCGAGGACAGATTTATAACGACCATGGTAGGAGAAGCTTTTGAGTCAGTAATGAACTAATCTATAAGCATATGGAGAAGCTGACCCTCAGGAAGTTCCGTGGGAGCGACATCACTTGAAAGCCTTCAAGAAGACGATTGGGACTGCCATTTATCAGAAATGGTGTAGAGTCTCCTGCTTGATGTAGGCAGTTTGACTAGCGATGAACCTGCAGGTCCCTTCCAACTCTCGACTCTGATTATCTGTTATACAAAACTAAAAAAAAAAAAAGGAATGAAGCTGCTTTAAAGAATCCACTTTTTAAAATAAATGCAACTCTTACAACAGCAATATGAAAAAAATATTAGGCTGGGCTGCTTTGATTAAAAAAAAAATAGAAAATAGTTTGGAATACTTTCTCATCCATTTTTGTCCACTTCAGAGCTCTATCAGTTATATATGCAGTTATTCTCAGCCACCAATAAAAGTGTATACATATAATCATCATATCAACACAAGTGATCTTCTCAGATGTAGATAAACAGTCTCATTTTTTAAAAAATAGCTGAGAGGAACTCAAGTTTTAATTCTATAATTAATGTGACTTCTATGGGAAAAAAAGAAATCTCAATATTTTATCAAAATTCTGAAGCACTACATTTCACTAATATTTTTCTACTGATTCAATAAATAATATATCTCTTATTATCTCATACTTTAAAATGTGGTTAGGATGTTAAAGGGCAACTACAGAAGAAGATAACAAACTGTTTTACAAGGACCTGTGGAGATGTTTTAATATACTTATATCTTCTTGTAAGAGAAGAACATACTGTATGAGATGCACATTTGACAAATAATTCTTATGTAGATTAACTTTCTGAATGCATCACTCAGATAGTACAGAAAACAATAATGGGCAGAAAATAAATGTTTTCAATTGAAATCACAGCAGGATGGCACAAGGCTAATAGAACATGTTTTCTTTTAAAACTGAGATAAGTGGGGAGTGCTATTGATAAGAAAGATATGTCTGAAAGTGACATCAATCATGTGATAAAGAAAGAATATTGAATACTTTCTTAAACTGATTTTTAAAAATATGTTTACCAGGTATGGACACTGTAATGATATCAACTATATATGGGTTGATAAAAGAGAATTGACATTAATAATTCATTCATGTCTTAAGACTAATACTTGGATCATATATTTATTACATGCTATCTGTTTCTCTAGGTTTACATATGGATCCACACTATCTACCTAAGTAGAATTTAGGTACTTGGTTTCCACAGCATTGCACTGTAAAAATATCTGTGGTGTCTCTGTTTCTTCATGGGTTCCTACCATTTATATTAGAGACGAATGATTCTGCTTTGTGACAAGAGGCACAGAGCAAAGATCATGGATGAATCAGGATAAAACACTGAGATAGAATTGTAAATGGTAGGCTGGCAGTATTGTTAATGTCACAGTTTTACAGCTTATTTGAAATAGAAACAGGGCTAGCACACAATACCACTGGTATTAAATTATATAAATTATATACGTGTATTTGTACATGGAGAATTTTAATAATATAGAGATTCTGAATCATTTCCTCCCCACATTTTAAAATTCTTATGTTGTATTTATCTACATTTTTATAAAACAGAAAGCTTGTGCATTTCCAAATTATACAGACCCCATATATAATATCTGCCAAATATATTACCAATTACAATTATAAAGTAACCAACAGGGAATTTAAATAGAGAAGTACTTATATGATTCATGAATAAATGTTTCATAAAAGTTGCTAATTGAATCATGTAGTCCAATCTTGATATTTTTAGAAAGATTATAGATATTAGATTGGCTGCTTTTTCTCTCTAGCAAGCAGTGCAGGATAAACTTAAATCACAGGATTCTTTTTATTATAGTTTTCATTTTTTAAATGGGCCATGTTCTGAAAACATGCCTAGCGTGTTTCCAAGCAGTTTTGAAATGATTGCTCCCTGTAACTTTAGCTATAAATCTGTGATTGTTGGAGGTCTTTCAAAGATACAAGAATAATTCTGTCTACTATTATTTAGCATTCAACCATTTTTCACTGAATTTTTCACTCTGTTGTTTAACTAAATGCAACCCTTTAAAGAAACAGTCAGTATGTAATCATATCTGGGACCAGTAATTTATTAAACAAATCATCATGCCCATATATTTTCTGTTCATTTTTTTCCCTTTGGCAGTTTAACCATTTGTACTGTAGTTGCTATACCAGTATTCCTTGGGTTATGACAGCAATTGGAACTGGGACTGCAATTCCAGGCACATGCGGTTGCCATTGTAACCCAAGTGGGGCATTCAGTGGGCAATGGCAGAAGTCCAGAAATATTTCACAAGAACAGTTCTCCACTCCTCTACTCGTAGCAGAATACCTTATGTCACCAGACTTGAAATTCTAGACCTAGAAAACCTTGAACTACGCCGCCTTCGGTCCGATCTAAGTATAGTATATAAAATTATATATTGCAATGTCCTACCTGTCAACGAATATTCATCTTCAACCATAACAATACAAGAGCACACAATAGATACAAACTCAAGGTTAAGCACACCAAATTTGATTTCAGGAAATACGACTTCAGCAACAGAGTGGTCAATGTCTGGAATACTCGACCTGACTCTGTGGTTTCTTCCCCAAACCNAATTGACCTCACCCCTTTCCTAAGAGGTCTATAGGGGGCGTGCATAAGCGCACCAATGTGCCTACCATCCCTGTCCTATTGTTTCTTTTTCTAATTTTTCTTATATGTATCCATTTCATGTATTCATAACTATGTTTATATTTATACCTGTTATCTTATAATAACTTAACAAACAAACAAACAAATAAATAAATAAATAAATAAATGTCCCAATAAAGGTTGTAGGATGCCACTGGCAGGGAGAAAGACTGTGAGGGAGGGCCTGAGAGGGCCAGTGTCAGAGATGTTATTCAGCAGGTTCTGACCAGTTCTGGAGAACCAGTAGCAGAAATTTTGAGTAGTTCAGAGAACCTCTGACTGGCCCCACTGCATCTATTATCTGCCCCCTGAGTCCCAGCTGATCAGCTGGATCTTTTTTGTTGCCCTGCACAGGAGAACAGAGCTGGAAAGCAGGTTAGTGGGGTGGGTAGAGAATGGGGATTTCCCTTCCCCCAGGATTGGGGAGGGAATGGAGATTTTTCAGTATCCTTCCCCTGCAATGCCCACCAAGCCATGCCCACAGAACCAGCTTTAATCTTGAATTCTAAATTAAATTAAATTGGAGACTGTTTCAATCAGTGTTCTGGTTTAGATATGCTAAATGTAAAACAATTACGGTGGAAACAGTGATGAAGAAGCAAGGTGTGAAAGCAAATAGAAAGTATTGAGAATATCAGCCTTAGTACTGATTTGTTTCGAATCTGGAGGGCTTTCCAAAAGATAATGGAAAATGGGTTATCCAACTGTCTTTTAAAGTATAACTGTAACCTGTTTTAAAGGAAAGAAAAGGTGATTCTGAAGCATACCTTGCCTTCTTTGTCTGGTGCAGCTAAGAATAAACTCAGTGGCATGCAGCCAGGGAAAAAAGGTGGTAGTAATTGGAAGAAACAACAAAGAATGGCAGAAAATGCATGGATGAGAGGTGGACAAAAAAACTATTTGAATAAAAAATCAATTCAGAAAATTGGTTTGATTATTTAAACCGATGTAGGGAAATTGATCCAATTTTGGACATTCAGATTACATTGTCTAAAAGTTTTGATTTGATTCAGATTCCAAAGCAATCAGCAAAAGCCATTTCTGGGCATGCATTTTGGATCAGGAGCAGGTGATATGCATAAAAAAGTGGACATATATTTGATTACATTGTTGTGGTAACCATCTTGACTTTTTTAATTCTTCCCTGCAGACACCACTGATTTGAAGGCATTCAATTCGATCTAATGGTTCAAACAAACCTTCTAATTTTACTTTGATAAAGATGATTTAATTTAGAAATTATAAGAAAATAAAATGAAAAAAAATTGCAATGGAATGACATTGTCTTTGGCCTTTTACTGACATAGTTCTACCATTACTGATTTAGTTTAATATCATTAGGTAAAATTGCACATTATCTTCAGTCACTTCTAAAACAATGAGACTCAACAATTCTGGGAGCTGTTTGATTTTACAAGGCTAATATTTTTATTTGCTGCTGATGAATTTAGAATTCCTTATAGATGATGTTTGTAAGATTAACTAGATTGACAAGAATATCTTCTTTTAGCAGGAATTAGCCAGCAAAGAAGCTAGGAACAGGAAACACTAAGATTATTCATATACAATCAACTTTTTAACTTTTTAACAATACATTTTAAAAAGAAAATTAAAATGATTTAAAGAAAAAACTGAATTCACTTTCATTAAAAATCCCCTAAAGCCCATGTCACACTGCCCAACGGATGCAAAAAGGACACAGCAGACAAGCAAAATGTTCCATCCGTTGTTGTTATCCGCTCTCAAAAGGGGCAAAAATTTGCATAACCGGAGCGGATAACATGGACGCGTGGAGGACGCAGGCAGATGCAAAGCGGATGCGGAACAGAAGCCCAGCAGATGGAAGTGGATGGAGCAGATGGGAGCAATGGCACGTCCGTTAGGCTTCCGGGGGGCCGCAGCAAAGCGGACGCGGACCGGAAAGAGCGGATTGCAGAGCGGAAGCCTAGCGGATGAAGTGGATGCACAGCGGATGCACACGGAAGCCTAATGGATGCTGGCGTTAATTGCGGCATGGGGGAGGATGCATTGCATCAGCCCCACGGAATATACAGAAGCAGCTCGGAACCAGGTCGCCATTCAGAGGAAGGACCTGCTGCCGGACGGATTGGCTGCCTTGCCTACCCTGCCCTGCATGTCTGCCTGCAAGCCTTGCTGCCAGCCTCCCTGCCAGCCTTGGTGCCAGCCTGCCTGAACCTTGCTGCCAGCCAGTCTGCCTGCCAGGCTTGATGCCTGCCTGCCTGTGAGCCTTCCTGCCAGTTCTTGGTGTTTGCCTCCCTGCCAGCCGTGGTGCCTGCCTTGGTGCCAAGCCTACCTGCCAGCCTTGCTGTCTGCCTGGCCTGCCAGCCTGCCTGCCAGCCTTCCTGCCAGCCTTGCTGCCTGGCTGACTGCAAGCCTTGGTGCCTGCCTGCCTGCAAGCCTTGGTGCCCAGCCTTGGTGCCAGCCTCCCTGCCAGCCAGCAACCCACAACCATGCGGAAGCACAGCAAGCCTCAGCCGTCTGCTTGCCAGCCCTGGCAAGAGGGACAGCGGCTTACCATCCCGCCCCCTGGCCCTCAATCTGGTTCTGCTGGGGCTTCTGCAGCACGGGCTCACTCTTTCTGGGCTGGCGCTTCTCCTGCTGCTGCTTCTGCGAGGAGCCTGGATGACAAGCACTTCCAGCACAAGCCACCTCCACAGCACCTGGACCCTTCACCCCTGAGACTGAGGCGACCAAGAGGAGTGCCAGAGAACTCCATTTTTGTTTTATAGCTTGTTGTTAATAAAGTCTATTTATGATTCACCAACTTGCTTCATTTCTTTTTTTTTAATAAAGTCTTGCTGGGGAAACTTTTAGAAATGGTTTAAGCCTTTGCATGCTTGTGGGATGGGTTAAGATAGCAATGGGGTGGGCAGGGATACTGAGAATGAAGCAGGGATACCTTTGGGATGGGTAATAGCTGTGGGATAGATATACACTGGCGTGTTGTATACCTGGGCATCTGAAGAATGAGCCATTCCTGAAGCATTGATGTACATGAACTTGTAGTCAGCATTGACCATGGTGAAGAGGATGATGCTGAAGAAGCCCTTGGAGTTGACATAAGTGGACCCTGAGTTGGGTGGAGATTGCAGGCCACGTGCTTGCATCTATGGCTCCAACAGCGTGTGGGGGAAGTTCCACTTCTGATACCACCTGCTCATGCAACTTTCTTCCATCCTTCTTAGTGGAGGGGCACTGGAGGAGCTCCTCCTTGTATTCTTCGCATGATGGCCTGCACCACTTCTCTGACCACAATGCTGATGGTGTTGGATGGCACCCTCCAGCCGTACTGCTGCTCCTGTAGGTGGTCCCCGCGGGGCCAGGTGCTCAGAGTGAGTGGCCACCTTGAGCCCAGGTTCCAGGCTGGGGCGGAAGCTGGTGCTCTGCTTGGTCAATCTGGGTGTCAGGTGCTGCACAACTTCGTCAAACATGGCTGGAGGCATCCTCATGAAGTTCTTGGTCTCTAGGAATGCCAAATATCCTGCACGGTGTTGGGCTGTAAGCACAACCCTTCACCTGTAGACATTGGGCCTTCATATCACCCTCATGGAGTCTGTTTCTGACCATTTGAGCAGCCACATGCACATTTGTGACCTTGCTGGAGGTCATTTTGCAGGGCTCTGGCAGTGCTCCTCCTGTCCCTCTTTGCACAAAGGCAAGAGGATAGCAGTCTGATGTACCAAGCCTGCTCTCCTGGTAGCGCCTCCATGTTCTGGACACTATGCTGACAGACACAGCAACCTTATTGCCACATCGCCTTTGATGTGCCATCCTGGATGAGCTGCACTACCTGAGCCACTTGTGTGGGTGTGGACTCTTGTCCTCATGCTACCCACTAGAGTGACAGCACCACAGCATTCAACAGTGACCAAACCATCAGCCAGAAAGCAACGAACTGAGTAGTGTCTGTGGTCACCACCTGCAGAACCACTCCTTTATTGGGGATGTCTTGCTAACTGCTTATCCTTTCCACCTCTTGTCTATTCCATTTTTGCACAATAGCATGATAAATTGATTGTCAATCAGTGTTGCTACCTAAGTGGACAGCTTGATTTCACAGAAGTGTGATTGACTTGGAGTTACACTATATTGTTTAAGTGTTCCCTTTATTTTTTTGAGCAGTGTATTTGAGAATACATGATCTACAAATTACATTTTTATTGTTCCATCACACTTCAGTAGCTGACATTCAATAGCTGACATTCAGTAGCTGACATCAGTGCTGACATTGATGTCCCAGTTTCCCACAGTATATGTTCCTTGTTTGAAGCAAGAAACACACAAACTATGGAGTAAGTCCTAAAGTACAGTTTCACCAGAGAACAGAAAAACCTCATCTATTTTCCCACCACATAGATCCATCAATTTCATAATCACCTGATCACTGCAACTTTGGATTCCCACTAAACCCCCTGCCCAAAAAAGCCCACACATTTTAAAATAAAATATCTCTTTCCGTCTTTGACTAGGGAAGAGTCTGATAGACTTCTTGATTAGAAATTGGACATTTATTAGACTTTTGATAGACTTCTTGATTAGAAATTGGATATTTAATACAACATTTATTTTCTGCTGCTTTGGCTTTCTTTTGATGTCCTTTAATATAACAAATGATTATTTCATCATTAAATTACAACTAAATGGCAAGTCTTCACTTACAAAAAGAAAAAAAAATACTCATAGAACTTTTTTATCTCAATTCCTCATTCTTTGTAGGAAAACATGGACATGATCTGAGAAACTATTCAGAAACTTTACCCCAAAATGTGCAAAAGCATATCTTTTCCTGGCAATGGGAAAGTATTAGAAAGAGATGTATTCTGTATCCTCCCTGATCCATTGATTTTTTATTTATTTATTCTTGTTTATTTTAAACACATCAAGAAATATTCAGTTTCTAGGCTACTGAAACATGGATGGATTAGTAAAATGGTGGTAAAGATACATGTGCGTACAAAAATGCAACACATATTCAGTAAAAATCACATTTCTCTCAAGCATGATAAAAAGCAAAAATATTTCTTCCACCTTTGAAGAAGTATATGATTGATACCACCCCAAAGTGTCAGCATGAGAAATAACATATGCTGAGAAAGAACCACAAGGGATCTTCTTACCACCCAAAGCTAATGACAAATATCATTTTTCAAGTTTGCACTGCAGCAAACACCTTTTTCATTCCTGTTTTGATTCCTTACTGTTTGTGAAAATGAGAGATAGCTTTTACAGTTTGGGAGTAAGAAGCTGAAGAAAGACCTAATCAACCCACAGAGGGGGGTTGCATTGATAAGCATAACAAAATTTAAAGAACAACATTCCCAAGTTGATCGTTAAGAACCTCAAACATATTTAAGAATAAAATTCACACACACAAACACGCACACATAGACATATAGAGAGCAAATAGCCCTGGACAGTTTGAAAGTTTACTTTTTACAATTTTGAAATTTACCCATTTAAATTATGACTTAGTTTCTTAGCTGCTATATCTATATGCTAATGGACAATATCCTTGTTATGTCAATCAAAGCTTCACACGTTTTCCTTTAATCTCTGTTTCTTCATTAGTAATAATGCTTCAAAACTAGGTTGTGGAAGGGAGATGCTTGTTTGATGTTGAAGATCAGAAGACTGCATGAATAGTGTCCAAGATGGTGAGAGTAATGCTGTGGGAGAAAGTAATGCTGTGTTTCCCCAAAAATACACCCTACCCTGTAAACAAGCCCTAGTTGATTTTCCTGCCTGTGCCTAATACTGGTTATACGAGGTGGGGTGAGACACAGGCATAAAAATCAAGCTAGGATAAGGATATGGGGTGGAGTTTCCCCATCCACACTGCACCTGTTTACCTTAGGACCGCTGCAGCCAGGACTCCTATGTCCCAGCACCTCTTACGCCGTTGCCTGATTTCTTATGCAGCTGTAAGCCTCATTATACCGGTGCTGCTGGTCTCAGCAGAACACTGGAAGTCTCATCACACCAGTGCTGCTTTGCATGGCAGGAAACCACAACCTTCATTGCGCTGGGGCCACCACTCATGGCAGAACACTGTGAGGCTTGTTGTGCCAGTACTGCTGCTCATGTGTGCAAAGGCACAATGCACTACACAGCCTCCTGCCATGAGCAGTGCCATCAGCCACATGAGCCACATGGTGGCTGGCCACAAGCTGCTGCAGAAGTCAGGCAGCAGCACAACACTTGTTAGGGCATGGAAGCCCCAGTTGTGGTGGTTCTAAGGTAAAGACTTCCACCCAAAAAAGACCTGGTGCTTATTTTGGGGCAAAAAAGAAAATAAGATTGGGTCTTATTTTCAGGAAAACATGTACATTCAAATTCAATTCTCCTTGGTACTGTGAACCTCCAAAATCACCTCTTAACAATGCCTCCCTTTAACACAGATGTGCAAAAATCTAACAGTACAACTATTTTGATTTTCCTATCCATACAAACTACAATTACAAACTACAACTCTGACTTTCTTATCCACACAAATAGTAAAAGTGACACTGATAGGTCTAAGAGATCCACTACAGCAATATTCACAAAATCTGCATAAGCCCAGGAAACAGATGTTCACTATCCTATAAATCAGGGGTCTCCGACCCCTGTTCCATGGCCAGCACCAGATCACGGCATGCCAAAAACTAAAGTGTGCAAACAAGCAAAGTTCTATCTGCAGGATGCAGGAAGTGTGCGAAATCACACCTTTCTCCAATCGTGGAAAAACCTGTCTCCACAGAACTGGTCCATGGTGCCTAAAAGTTTGGGGGCCGCTAATGTAAACTAAATGAACACCAGACAAGCTAATTTTGAGCTGCATCCAGATCCATATTTCCATTCTAGGAGTGATTTCTGGCCTTGAGAGAATTTGACTCCCAGGAGGAATGCCTTCCCCCTTACCTCCATTAGACAAGATAAAGGAAGATCCTCCTATTATTTTTCAAATTAAAGGATGAGATCCTTGCTTTCCAGTGATCCACATTTGATATTCACGCTGTATTTATTCTTCTGGCCTGAACATAAGCTCCACTGATCCATCCTGATGAGAAGAAAGACCTGATGACCCAACAGATGGCAGAGAAGTAAGAGCAAGTATTTGATGGTAGCCCTTCCTATTCCTCCTTGCTGGCCAAGGTAAAGCTATAACCAGGGGTGTGATTCAATTTTTTAAATAAGCAGTTCTGCGGGCATGGCTTAATTGGTAGGTGTGGCTTGGTGGTCATGTGACTGTGTGGACATGGCCAACTCAATATCACTCACATCGAGGCATGCATCTCCTGGCCTGGCTTCTCAAGACTGTGGGGATGCTGCAACAGTCATAAGTGTGAAAAATGGTCATAAGTCACTTTTTTCAGTGCCATTGTANAGGGGAAAAAAAACTCTAGAGAAGTTCCAGAGTCAGGAAGCCTAGTCCTGCCAAGAATGTAATAAGGGTTAATGGAGAGGCAGTTTCTGTAAGCAATACCAGAATGTTTCCTTCCTGCCTTCCTTACAGGATTAGGCCAGTAATTTCTTTGAACAACTAGTTCTCCAAACTGCTAGAATGTTAACAACCGGTTCTAGAGAATAGGTGTGAACTAGTAGAATCCCACCCCTGGCTATAACTGCAAAAATCAACCAGTTGTTACAGCTATTTGACATTCAATGGACTTGTTTGATGAAGACATTTAGAAATCACAACATTTGTATTGAATTACAGTTGTTAAAAGAAGGCACACATCAAAGTGTGAAATGTAAAACAGCTATCATTATCATAATCTTTTTAACTGTATTTTCCAAAGGTAACACTGCATTTCAGAATCAATAAAGATCATGGCTCACCAAGATCACATTTAATGGCTGCTAATTTACTCATAATCTTTTTCTTTTAATTTTAGAGTAAACTTTATATATTTCATGAAATTGTTTCGAGTAGAGTAAGAGATGCCTTGATGAAATTTACAAGAAGTTTATCAAGGCAACAGCTTTTCCCTACTGCTTATCAATCTTAACCTAGAAACTGGAACCCCAGCTACATCTAAATATTGAAATTGTACATAACTATAATCCTAGAATTCATCTGATTTGTTTTGATGCTACTTTTACTAAATCTAAAAGTTGAAGGAAAATACTTTTTACTTTCTTGTACTTTTCATCCACACATATCATATAGGTCAGGGGTCACCAACCTTTTGGACCTCAGGGACCACCAAAATCATAATTTTAAATCCCACAACCTACTTATATGATTTTTGACTGACGGTGGCTTGTTGACGTAGGAAAGTCAGTCCCATTTTCCAGAGTTGCAGTCATCACAGGACTGGTCCTTTGGTCATCCCAGAGCAGCTGCTCTTCCACCCAGGTACATCGGCCTGGCATGAAATGAAAGAGCTGCTCCGGGATGATCAAAGTGCCAGTCTTGTGACTATTGCAGCTCTAGAATATGGGACCGACTTTCCCACCAATGTCAGCAAGCCACCCCGGGGTGGATTTCCCTTCTCCACTGTTGGTCTTACCTTCCAGTTCCAGCTCGTGTGGCTCTACTCATGGTAAGGTTTGCACTCGGCCAAAGGGTGGGGACCAGCGGGTGGACAGGCCATGTGGGCAGCACAGCCTTGTGTTCCCACACAGTCTGGATTAATTGCTCTGGGGGGAGTGCTTTGGAGGGGACATTTCTTGTGGACCACCAGTGGTCCCTGGCCCACCGGTTGGCAACTACTGATATAGGTGATTGCTACTTTATGCTATATATTGTCTGAATAATAAATATGAAAAATTCCTAACAAAACTCTTTTTTTTTACCCTACAGTTCCATCTATTTTTCTTCTGTTTTTCTTCTTTTCTTATGACTCTTTTTTATTTTTTACAAAATTTTATTAGTTTTCAATAAACAAACATACACAAACAAAACACAAAACATCAAAACATAAAACTTCTTGGAAAAGCGGCTTAGTCCCGGGTTTATCTTTTTATACAATAATAGATGTCAAATTCATGCTCACTTTTTATCCAATTTCGTATCTTATTTACAATTCTACATTTTCTATTAGCTTCTCCCTCTTTTCACTTTCTAATTCCTATTTTATTTATTTTCATCCGTCAATTTAAATCATATACATATTTCTTTGTCTATTCTATTTCAATTTTTTATATTCTTTTTTCATTAAACAAAAATTTCTCCTGTAATCACTGATTAAAGTATGGACGCCGTCTGAATCCTTTCCCCTTAAATTTAAACATTAAAATAATATATACTTTCAATTCTGATTCTGCTTATGTATAGTTCTTAAGCTACTACTATATATAAAATAAAATAAGAAAAATAATAAAGTATTCCAATATAATCTTACAACAATAATCCCATAGCACAATTTAAACTCTGTTATTTAAAGTCCAGTTTTTCTAAACATTATTCAGGTTAAAATACAACATATTAATCTTATGTATTTTTGCAGACTCTTTTTTAATCATATTTTTACCCACTAATTTCTGACATATAATCTTGTTTTCTTACATCTTATTTTAAACCTTTATAACTTCTCTTCCCTTTTTCCCCTTCCTTTCTTCTTCTATTTCATTTTCTATTCATATCTTTTCTCTTCAACACAAAGTTTCTCCTATAATCACAGATTTGAAACATAATACCTTTAAATCTTTCCCTAATAATTTAACAACTTAGAATAATATATACCAAATTTCTGATTCTACTTCGTGCATCTTGAAGTTGCTTACTATATATAAAAATAGAATAAGAATAATAAGCTTTTACGTAATATGATTAAAAACATAATCCATAGCAAATTAAACTGTATTATTAAATCCAATTTTCTAACATTATTTCAAATATAAAATATTAACAATACAATCTTTGTACTTTTCTTTTTTAATATATTTTTACCCAGTTATCACTAAAATAGTTCTTGTTTCTTTACATCTCTGTTTTAAACTTATAACCTTCTCTTCCCTTTCTGTCCCTTTTTCGCTCTCCAAGTACTGCCCTTTACCCCTCCTTGCTCCTAGATATATTTTTATTCTTGTTCTATTTTCAATTTTCTATTTGTCTTTTCTTTTTAACACAAAAATTCTCCTGTAATCACAGATTAAATAGAAACACCTCTTAAAATCTTTCCCTTAGACTTTAACACTTAAAATAATAATACTTTTCATTCTGGTTCCTGCTTAAGTACATTCTTGAAACTACCTTACTGTATTGATAAATAAAAGAGAATAATAAGTTTTAATATGATTAAAACAATAATCCATACAAATTCCAGGCCTCAATTATTAATCCAATTTTCTTAAACATTAATTTCAATAATATAATACAACAGTACAATCCTTGTGTACTGTTGAGTAAATCTCTTTTTTAATTCATATTTTTTACCACTGTCTCTGAATAAGATTCTTATGTTTCTTTACATCTTTGTTTTAAAACTTTGTAAACTTCTCTTCCCCTTTTCCTTCTCCTTTCATTCTGCAATCCTGTCTTTTTACCCCCCTTGTCTCTCTAATCTCCCACCTCTCTTGTCCACTCCACCTTCTGATCTCCACCTTTCTGATAATTTCCTCTTTTCTGTTGCCTTTCTAACATATATCAATTTTCATCTTAATTTTTCCCATTTGGTGGTTGTTTTTTAAATTTCTTAAGATTCGTCCCATTCTCTTTCCCTTTCTTTCCCTTTTCTTCCCCAGCTACAAATTGTTTGTTCATTAAAGTGGCCTTCTCTTTTCATTGCAATCTTCTTGGTTTTTTGTAGTTTCTGGTACGGTATGAAATCCGCCATTTCTAAAAAAGGAAAACGGACTAATCAGATCGGCCACAACCACATACCACCAATCCAAGAGTACCTTTCTCACACGCATCTCTTCTACCTGTCCTCTCTCAGCAGCAGTAGACTTTCATTAATATATCGCGAGACTCTCCTCTTCCACCAAAACCTCCTATCTCAACTCAACCCCCTATACATGCTCCCCCCTCCCACCACGCTCCGACTCGCACTCAGACATGCTCACCCGAAAGCTTCCTCTCTCTCTAAAACAACCAATACATTCTAGGTCCTTTTTCAAATACATACATCTTCCCCAAAAAGTCCCAAAGTCACACAAGGCAAATCCCTCCAAATTACTCAACTACTCAGTTCTGCTTTTCATTTACCCATCAGCAACCCCATCATTCACTTCCCTCAACCAGCCCAACTACGACAACACACATATCCGCCTCACGCAAATACTAAATCGCTCCATATGCTCCGCGCTTACTAGTCTCAGTTCATACAAGCCTCCCAGTTGAAACTATACTCTTTTTTTGAAGTTTTTGTTACAATTTCACTCTATACTGTAAATTCCAAGCAGCCCTCCTCCAAGAAAATCTTAATGTTAGTTCATTCCTCTCCCTTCCCACTTATAGCAAAAAAAAAAAATTTTTTTTCAATGCTCAGAAATCTTTATTGTCCCCTTAGCTTCAATTTTCTATTTAATTACCTGCTGATGCCAAAATGAGTTTTTCCAATTTCTCCATTCATTTGCTATCACCATAAGGAAGGAGAGTGAGGAAAAAAAACTTTCCCTTTTTACTTTCATTCACCGCTTCTTCCGTCTTCATTGGGAACGATGTATCTTTCATAATACTTCAAGTCCAGGGCATTTAGGTATTACTTGTCATCCTAGTTAGCCAAAAACTTTCACTTTCTCAGCTTCCTCCTACACATTATTATCCGGATGAAAGCTTCTTGGTGGTGGCCATTACTGACCACTGCTCCACCACTTTTGGAAAAGGGAGTAAAACCAGCTGAGGAGGGGCGGTTGCAATTCTCCCAGACCCCTGCTGAGTCTGCCCTATCTTCAGTTACCACTGCGGGGTAACTATAGCCCCCAACTCCAGCTGGATCTCCAGTGGCGAGTGCAGCAGGAACCGCGCACGATCACGGATTCCTCCCACCGCCGAAGCCTTGCAAACCGGAAGTCCTTCTTTTCTTATTACTCTTGAGTTTTTCTTCACCTTTACCAAACATTGTTTTGCAAATTGCAGACCTTTTAGGAACAAATGATACTGCATCCTGCACACATCTGGTATTGATCTTATCACTCTATTGTTTCAAACTAATTTATGCAGACTGCAGACAAAAACAGTATTCACATTTAGCATCGGAGACTGACAATCTGAATTCATAGCAGTTGGTTATTATTCCTGCATTTCAGATGAGGACTGTATTTTAATAAAATTAAGATAATAGAAATCCCTTGTCTCCACAAGCACCAATATTTCCCTTTCTGAAGAGGATAGCAAGAACAAATAATTGGCAGAGACAGCAACAATGTCCATGGGGGCACCTGGCAAAGTGCCCCCCCAAATAAAAACTGATGCTGAATACATATCCAATATAAGCAGTCTTAACATCAGCTGAGCACAATGACTTGGTTTTGCAATTTGTGCAGGTCTATTATAAACACTTGAGAGTTTTTGTTCCCAAATTTCAGCAACTATCAGAAATCTTTCTATGATATATTATTGGCCATGATTGAGGAATAGCAATAGCACTGAGTGGGAACTATTAAAGACTGGGGATTTTTGCAAACTACCCTAAGGTCACAATATTTATTGCCGTCTATTTATTTGTTTGTTATTTGTATGTCTTCCTTTTTACTCTGGAGGTCAAGGCAACATGCACAATGTTCCATACTCCCATAATAACAGCCACGACAGGTTGGATTTTAAAAAAAATCACCCCATGAAAGTCTTTGTCTAATCTGTGAATCCAACACTTCAATCAGCTAAGGACACTAGTTCTCAAAGCTAAAATTTTCCCTTTATACTAATATTTCACTGAATATACTCATGTCCTTTTACTGTTAACAATATGGAATATGATTGTTATTCCCTTCTTCCAGCATGCTTTTTTGCTTCCCAGTTGAGACTCTGTCCCTGAGATGCCGTGATGCTCTCCCAGAAAAGCATTGAGTGGTTCCAATCCTGGTTAGCTTTCAAGCCAGACCAGGTCGGTCAGATGCTGCCACCTGCTGACAATTGAATTGAGACATTAAGTTTCCACCCTACAGTTTTTAATTATCCTTCCAAATCTCCCCACGGACACAAGCCAGCTGGGTGGATCTGTATCTCAGCTGACAGCTTTTTATCCTTTTATAGCTCTAAATGCCTGGACTGTTTACACAAGGAGTTAAAAGATATTTTTAGTGTTTATGTTTATACCATATTTGTTCAATAGGAAAATAATCCCATTCCACCACCACCACTAAAGGAAAACAGCAGACATAGCTTAAAGAAGCCTTTGAAGATTATTTCCTTGCTTGCATGGAAAATTTAGCACTTCACATAATGCCTAAATATGGCTTCTCCTTCTCTTGCTTCCATTCCTTGCCCATATGCCTTTCTGTCTTGCCTATAACCCAATTTAAGGCCCTGTCACACTGGCGGACGGATGCAAAATGTTTGTAAAAAAGACACAGCGGATGAGAAAAATATTCCATCCGTTGTTATCCGCTCTCAAAAGTGCCCTGAATTTGCATAACCAGAGCGGACAACACAGAAAGGAACGGACGGGGGGAGGAC
>BHFT01035587.1:0-20662 GCA_004320025.1 Laticauda laticaudata
CCAAGACCAATAAACACAGACCAAGACTTCCAACCAATCAGGATGAAGAAAAAAACATTCTGGCACAGCAGTAGGCTGTGCATATATATATATGCATGCAATGTTATTTTTCTTTTGTTAGTTAAATAATTTGGTTTTAAAAGACTGATGTTCAAAGATTCACTTCATTTCCAATGTGATTTTTTTTCTCTTTCATATAGGCTAAAGAATTATCCTCTGATACAGTTGTTCAACAGAATGAGAACCTAAACACAGCTTTGGACCACTGTTACAGTGGTGATAATGTGCTTATTTTCCCTGGAGAATATAAAGCAGCAAACCTGTCCATGTTAACTGAAGATATTATTATTAAAGGCATTAGTATACTTTCTCTTTTTTTTTTTAATTTAAAGTTGCCAAATTGAAAGAACATTGTAATTTTCTGTTGAGGTGAAAGAAAATATTGGATAGAACAATTTCCCTTGGTTTGTATGTCAAGCCCAAAATTAAATTTTTCAGACCTTTAAATATGAAAATTTTAAATATGTAAATTTTTCAGAGACTTGTTTAAATATGAAACCTTTCTCATTTTAATCTGCTACAGCCTCTTAATGCATGCATAAAGTAATTGTGTGTGTGCGTGCATCCTGGACAGTTAAATGAGGCAAGCAATTGCCTATTGCATTAGTCTGTGCATGTTCTCATAAGATTGCATTAATTTTTTTAACTGCACCACTTTAGCACTACCATATACTTCATATTTGGTATTTGTGAAATATGGTATTAGAGTACTTAAAAAACTTAGAAACAGTCCTTAGTCCTATCTCTGTCTGCCTGGAAATCTCTCATCTATATCATTATCTATCCATCCAATACATTTGATGTATTAGATTTCTTTGCTATCCAATCGTGCCTCGAGGCAACCCTAGATGGCTTACTTATAAAAACGTAAAACATATATATTTCTGAAAACAATAAAATAGAATTATAATTTTTCTTTCACTGTTGGATGAATTAAAATACTAAGTTACTTTCTAATATAATTTTCTCTTTTTCTCCAGGAGTTGGAAAACCAGAGGAAATTGTGATAATTTCAGAACCTGCTAATGAGAGTTTTGTAGTATCTAGGGCTAAAAATGTCAAATTCATGAATATTACATTGCTTCAGCAAGGGACTGTTGATGGGATTATTGTAGTTGAATCTGGACACACAATTGTGGAGAATTGTATATTGAAGTGTGAAGGAACTGGTATTTGTGTACTCGTCGGGGCTTCATTGACAATTACAAATAGTGAAATTACTGGAGCACAGGTATATTCTCTTTCAGTTCATTCAAGATACAGCATGTATGCATGAATGTGAACATTTTATTTAATTTGGGCAATAAGTACCTGTACATTAGAAGGGAGATAGGGACAACACAAACATTTAATTTTTGCTGCCATATAATAATAATGATTTTTGCAGTCCCAATTTGATAGCCCTGAGATTTCAGTTACTTAACCAGCCAATTTTTTTAATGTAATCTTTTGGCTGTTCTCAAATTCTTTCAAAAACATGAAAGAATGAAGTTAATTAGGTACAAGTCAGGTTCCAAAGGCAATCTTAACTGATACTTCTTTTCTAGATTTGGTTTAATGTAAATGTTGATTGTTGACTGACCTACAATTTCCTAATGCAATAAGCTAGTCACTTTATCCCTAATTATTAAATATTTTACTCATCACTAGATGGCAATAAAAACAATATTATACTTATGTGAACTAAGCATTTTTTCCTTGTTTTTTTTGTATCTTCTTTCCTCTAGGCTGCAACATATTTTTATCTCTTTTTAAAAAAGAAGTTGTTTATTTACACTACTGCCAATAAATAATTTGAACAGTAGGCAGTAAAATTAATTATTTGAGTGGTGATTGAATTCATTCTTTGGGCAGAGCAATTAGAGCCTGTAGGAAAGATAGGCCCATCCATTTATTCAAGATCTAAGTTTGTCCTCTAGTTTGGAGAATGGCTCTGTGGTATTTCTGCAAAAAATCAAATTGTGGAAATTCTTGCTGTCCCTCTACAAAACTTTTGCCAACATCCCAGCACAAGGAAATTACATTTCATTTTCTACTATACTCTTATCTTTAGAGATCTTGAAAATGATTATTAGAAAGATGTTTAGCAGTTATATTTCTCCCACTCTGTTGAGAAGAGACATAAAACTGGTTCTTGATGCAGTAGATGCTTCAAGGAAACCCTTATTGTAGATTTGCTGTTGACTAGTCCCTAAGAATAGGGGATGTACAGCAATTGAAAACATTTTCAGTCTAAATGTTTAAAGATGGGTAGTCCTTGACCTACAAACACTATTGAGACAGAAAATTATGTCATAAATCACTCCAATTGTAAGTCAAGTTGGATTTTATAACAATTTTTACTGCAGTCATTAAATAAATCAATGTTGTTAAGTGAATCCAGTTTCCCAGTGGCCATGTTTTGCCACTGGGGAATCAAAACCACAAGATTCTGCAGCTGATCAAAAATGTGAGCTGGTTTCCAAGTATCACAACTGTGGTCAGATGACCATAGGGACATTTAGTATTTTTTGTAGAGAAAAGAGTAGGGCAATAATCAAAGTAGTTGTAATCATAATACACTTGAGAGCAGACATTTGTGGGTAAGTTTGGAGGTTTTATTTGCTTTTTAAGCAAGGTAAAACTCAATAGTTTTATTGAGTTTAAACCTGAGAGTTTAAACCCGAGAGGACATTAAAGGTAATAGGAGTTCTTGTATTTTGCATTGTGGTCTGTAAATAATTAATTATGACACAGGAAGATTCAGCCAGCTCTCAAAAAGATATTTGTGAACTAAATATATAAGATAAAGAGCATGAGTTATGGACATTTTGTATGCATGATTTTAGTTTCTTTTGCTACTGCAAAAGAAATACCTATTTTGACTTCCTTTTGTTTTACTCATGACTATTTTGGGTTTTATTAAAGGACAAGTTTATCTTCCATTTTCTTTCTTCTGACTAACCAGATCTTTTTCCTTTGCAATGAACTATTAGAATTTTTATTCATCACTGCGACATTAAAAAAAATTATACCTTAGGGAGCTGGTGTTGAGTTATATCCAGGAAGTGTGGCTATCTTGGAGGATAACAAAATTCACCATTGCAATAACTTCAGAACGGGTGACTCTTCACGGGGTAGTCTTGGTGGAATTAACATAAAGGTAAATCATTGCTGACAGTGGATTGTCACTCATATACTGGTGCTCACATAATAGAATCAGCCATTTGTTTAAACTTCTGATTTGCTTTTACTAAAGTTCATTTGCATATTTCAATGTTGATGGTTTTTCATAGTTGCTTTCTGCCTCAGGCACATTGCTAATGTGAAAAACAAATAAGGCAATTTTTTTAGACTTGGGTGAGGTAGCTGGTTTAATGTACCTATTTTCTTCCTTCACACATCCCCTTGTTCACAAAAATCAGAATAGAGTTGGTAGGGACCTTGGAGGTTTTCTAATCCAATCCCACACCAGGCAGGAGACTATAATATTCTAGACAAATGGCTGCCCAATATCTTCTTAATAACCTCCAATGAGGGAGCATCCACAACTTCTGAAGGCAAACTGATTAATTATTCTCATTGTCAGAAAATGTGTCCTTAGTTCTAAGTTGGATCTCTCCTTGACTAGTTTCCATCTGTTACTTGTCCTGCTCTCAGGTGCTTTGGAGAATAGGTTGATCCCCTATTCTCTGAGACAACCCCTCAAATATTGGAAGACTGCTATAATGTCATTTCCTAATTCTTATCTTCGTTAGACTACATATCCAGTGCCTGCAACATTCATTGTAGGTTTTGGCCTCCAGCCTCCTAATCATCTTCATTCTTCTTTGTACTCTTTCTATAATCTCAATCTTATTTTAAAAAAAAAAGTTTTTTATTTTTATAACATACAAAATAATAAATAAAACTATCAGTTATACAGTGTATCGGTTTGGTATATATATAAAGTGCACAATATCTATAATCCTTTCCTCTTAAGTTTACATTTGTATTATATTCTAATCAACATTTCATATAATCTCATCTCATTATACTATTATTTAAATTTTAATTTCATTTCCAGACTATCTTTAAAAGCAAAACTCAATTCTTACTAAATTATATTCATAGTATAACTTATTTAAAAATAATAAATTATAATATATCATTACTATTGCAACATACTTCAATTTCTTACTCTTCTATCCAGCCGTTGATAAAATAAATCCCAAATCTTATAATACTCATTTTCTTCTTGTTTTCTTCTTGTTCTCTTTTTTCTTGTTCTCTAATTGCTAATGTTTCTAACTCATTTCTGCACATTCCATTATTTTCTTAACCAACTCCTCTTCTCTCGGAATTTTCTCATTTTTCCATTTTTGAGCAAATACAATTCTAGCTGCGGTTAAAACATTAATAATCAAATATGTTATTTCTTTACTATAACCTTCAGATAAAATCCCCAATAAAAATATGTCTGGTTTTAAATCTCTATGCTGTTTTATCATTTTTCCAACCATGTGTGCATTTTATCTTTTAGCTTGTGCACATGTCCACCACACATGGTAATATGATCCAGGTATCTGATGACAATTCCAACGTTTCGCCAATTTGTCCTTGAACATCTTTACTATTCTTGCCGGGGATAAATTCCACCTGAAAAACATCTTATACAAATTCTCTTTCTTGGCTGTTGACATTATTACTTTGTAATTTCTAGACCATAATTTCTGCCATTTATCCAAATCTATCCCATATCCAAAATTCCCCCCCCAAGCAATTGTTTCTTTAACTTGTTCTTCTAATTTCACTCCTATTAAATAACCATAAAAATTTTTAATCATCTTCTCTTCAGTACCTGTTAAAATTTTATTTAATTCAGTCAATTCTTTGTAAAACCTATCTATCTTGTTATCTTTTCCATATCCTGAATGTATTTGCATATATGAATACCAATTCATCTTTATCCCTTGTTCATCTAGTTCTTGCTTTGTTTTGAGTTCACCCTTTTCATTTAAAATTTCAGTATATCTAACATTATTTTCCATTTTAAATACATTTGGATACGCAAATGCCTCTATTGTTGATAACCAAACCTGGTATTTTCAAATAATGTTGTTCCCTTATTTTCTTCCATCTCAAATATGTCTCCGAAAGTTTACTTTACTTTCTGCACTTTACTTTCCTTATACCATAAAAATGCATGCCACCCTGAATCTCAATTTTTTTGTATCATGACCAAAACTGGACACAGTATTCCAAATAGTGTAAGCACTTTTTATACTAACACTTTACCTGAACATTGCTGGCTCTATTTAAGTTGTCCATTAGGACTCCTAAATCCCTCTAAGTTGCTGTTGAGCCACATGCCACCAATCCTACATCTGTGCGTTTGGCTTTTCTTGACTAAGTATAAAATCTTTTTTTTCCTCACCACTGAATTACATTTGTTGGATAGAGCCCGTGTTCAAGTCTATCAAAATCCTTCTAGATCTTGAGTTTTCTAAAGTGTTGGCTATTCTCCTCCCGAGCTTAGTGTCATCTGCAAAGTTGAAGAGTTCCTCTTCTATTCCCTCATCTAAATTGTTCATGAAGATATTGAAGAGTACTGTGCCTAAAACAGAACTTTGGGGTTTCCCACTGCATACTTAACTTCCATTAAAGACTGTACATTGAGTTCTGTAAGTTACAAATCTATCTGGTGGTGATGCTGTCTAACCCATATTTATCTATCTTGACAAGGAGTGAGTTATAGTCTATTTTATCAAATGCCTTATTGAGGTCCATGTAAATTATGTCCACAGCATTTTCCTGGTCCAATAATTTAGTCACTTTGCCAAAGAATTTAAAACAAAAGTAAAATGATTGAGTCTGCCTACTTGGGAAGGCACAGGGGTTGTAAAAAGGTTTGCAGTGCCACACTTGAACTGTAAGTTAAATCACTCCTGTCCTAAACCATGTGTAATGGTCTACTTTTTGCAATTGGCTTGACTCAAATTACATGCTAAACTAGTAGCCTCCCACCACCAAAAAAAGTACATCACAACTAAGCCTAGCTTATGAATTCAGTGGCACTCTGCATCAAATATCAGTGACAGCAACTGGGAAATTTGAAATGATCTCCATGTTTAACTAGATAATTAAGAAGAAAAAAAATTGAAATTATTGAAATGTTAATTCCTTAACAGGTCCTCCCTGCTCCGAAAGTAAAGATGAAAAATAATCATATTTACAGTAACAATGGTTACGGAGTGACTATTATGAAGCCTTCTGAACAGCTGGGCACTACAGCAGAAGAAACAATGGAATGTGCTGCGGCAGGAGATGGAGAAGATTCTGTTTCTAAAATGATGCAGGACCTGACCCTTCAGATAAATGCAAACACACTGGAAGACATTAAAGGCATCAGCATGGTTAACTGAAGCTGCAGGGTCTCATGGTTTAGCTATGTCCAGTAGCACAAGATAAAAGTTTATATTAAAAAACATTGCTGTATGACAAATACTGTTAAAACAGCGGCTTTATAAACATTTCATAGGTAAAGAGAAAGCTGAAAAGTGGTATGAATACATTTATTTTTTATCTAATAACTCCCTGTATCAGTCATTTAATAAATCAAAGATTGAATTTTATATGTACCCTTCCATCATATTCATACATGTTGTTACTTGTAATCTTTCGAAACTAGGACAGGTAGGCTTTAGGAAAAAGTTAAAATCAATTCATCATTTAATTTACTATGCTTATCAAATTTATTTTTACTACTTAGAATTAGCAATATTAGATACCAGGACAAATAGAAATTTTCTTTTACCAGTCTCCATAAAACTTCATATTAATTTTGAAAAATAAGGGAGAAACTACATCATTAGAAATATACAAATAATTTGTAAAGCTGCAACAAGGACTTCTCTGTCTATATTATAGACTAGTGTATTGTCCATTGTAGGTACAAAGGTGGCTCAAAAATCAGACTTAAAATCAGTCATTTTTTACCAAATTGGAGAGGAATTGAATGGGATCTTATTTTTAATATTATTTTTAAGGAAGAGAGGATGCTTAACAGATTTATAGATGACACAATATTTAGTGGGATAGCTAATGTCTTAGTTCTTAAAAATCTACAATACTGTAACATTAAAAAAAGATGAATAATTATATATTCCAGTAAATCTTCCAGTAAACAGCTGCAGTTCTTTGAGCTTTACATAGCAATACTGGAAGGTTTGGAACCATTCTCAGGTATAAGGTAGAAGTTGATGGCAATAAATTCAATCTTTGTGCTGTCACAAGTTACATCAAATAAATTCAATTTGTGAGGGCCCTAAAGGCCAAACCCTGATAAACATGCAGCAGATGCATTTTACTGATTTAATCAGTTTTAATTCATTTAATGAATTGTGTTAATGAATTAAATCACTTAGTTAAAATGCCATCCACGTAGATTAGTGTGATGTATGAACCCAATCACATAGAAACCAGATCTGTCTACATTCAGACCTTTACTGAGGCCAGTGAACATAAGCCATAATCCACTTAGAAAAGTAGTTGTGCATAATGAACATTTTATTGGGTAAGAAAAGAATTCCATCTCTGAAAATGGCATATTTTTCCTCAAATAGCCACTATTTTGTGATCCTATATATGTAATTACATGCCATATTTATTTGATTTCTATCTCCCTTTTTATAGCAAAGTGAATGAACTAATTAACTCATATAATGGCTAATATTATGGCTATTCGAGGGAGGTAGAGATTTAATTTATACATTAGTTTTCTGCTCAGATAAGCATTCAGAGTGGTTAACAAAAATGAAAATGGGTAGAGAAAAATCTAGCATCTAGTTCATTTTCAAACAACATATTGAAAGTGATCCAACTCCTAGAAATTGTGCATTCTGGAACTATACATTCATGTGTTCCAGTACAGATGAAACATCTTCATAAATTGGAGGATGCTACTGGAGTTGTGTTGGCCATATCCCTTCCAGAGTTTTCTGCCTTGAGCAGATGCTGCAAGTCCTGTGACATTAGAACATAATGACTGCTTCAAATGTCTGGGTGATTCAAGAATATTGGGGGAGGGGAGCATTTTTTTTTTTTGNTTTTTTTTTTTTTTGTTAGCTTTCAAGCAACTTGCTTTTTCAGCAATCATCCAAGATTCCTTGGAGGACTGCTGAAAAATCCATTCCAAAATCAATGAAAGCATGATTCTTGTCTATGAGCTGCTGATTACTTTTCATATATCCCGCTTCCACCATTGATGATGCAACTTTTAGGTTTCATAGGTTCTGAGCAAACAATATCCACATTTCCATCCCCCAGAAAAGTGGCTGTTGAATATTTGCATTTTTTCCCCAGGCTCATATATTCCAGAGGCAGAATTAATAAACTGGTGAAAGCCACTTGAGCATTACAATTTGTTCAAGTACGTTAGTGATTGTGAAAATTATTGATACAGAAACTGAACAGCCTAGGTATTTGAATGCATCCACTTGCTCAGTTGGTTCATCTCTAAGGACAGGGGTGGGATTCAATTTTTTTAACAACTGGTTCTGTGGGCGTTGCTTAGTTGGTAGGCATGGCTTGGTGGTCATGTTATTGGCTGGGCATGGCCAACTCAATTTCACTCACATTGAGGCATGCATCTCCTCGCCTGGCCTCATGTCTGTGGGGATGCTGCAACAGTTGTAACTGAAAAAAAAACCACTTTTTTCAGTGCCATTGTAGCTTTGAATGGTGACTCCACACAAGTAAAGTACCAGCAAAGGAGGGAAAAAAAACTCCAGAGACATTCCTGAGACAGGAAGTCTAGTCCTGCCCAAGAATGTAATAAGGGTTAACAGGCAGTTTCTGTAAGCAACACCAGAATGTTTCCTCCCTGCCTTTCTTACAGGATTAGGCCAGTAATTTCTTCTAACAACCGGTTCTTCGAACTGCTTAGAATGTTAACCGGTTCTAGCAAATAGGTGAGAACTGGTAGAATCCCACCCGTGTAAGGGAAAGATTATGTGCCATCAGCTGACACATCGGTCTTTGTATATCTTTCTATTCTTAGGACATCTGACAGTTCCTGTTGATTCCTCAATGAAAATATGATTGGCATATGCTGGATCTATGAAGTTCAGCTCATCCACTTCATACTGAACTCCTGTATAACCAGCTTTCCCCCTCAATATCAATCTACTTTAAAACTTTCCACTTACACTTACCATAACCATTAAAAGGACAAAAGGTGCATCATAGGGCAACAGTTTTTGAAGCAAGATACCTCAAATAGGATAAATTACAGAACGTGAACAAAATCCAGGATCTATGATTCCTGAGGAAATGAAATTTTGGTAAGTCAGTGGCTACTAGCTGCTGCTGTGGTCACATGATCTTCATTTACAATGTTTTAGGCCTTTCCAAACCAGTCTTGCAATCTCATTTCTCCCCGCCCTACAGCAGAAGCCATTCACCTAAGGAAGGGAAGGGGTAAGGGGTGGAGGAACAGTGGGAGAAAGAAACTCCATACACCCTTACTGTCCCACCCCCACCCCCAATGTTCTCCTAACCAGAGCTCACTATCCTTTTGTGCTTTCCCCAATATATGCAGCACCTTTTCTGCGCCCCATGCATCCTTCCTGACCTGTGCTGCCCCATACCTGACCCACACCTCTTGCAGCCCTCCTGCACACTTTCCCCAACCCATGATACTTGGGCACCGTCACATTCTTCCTGACCTACGCTCCCCCTGTCCAATACCATCCCTGACTTGCACTGCACCTCTTTTTCTTTATACACCCTTCCCAGCCCGCTCACCTACCCCCATACACCAAGAAAAGGGGAAACACCCCAATGGTGCATGGATTGTCTAGTCCAGCCTACCACATTGAATAACTATCTGGAATCCTGGCAAACACTTCAAAGACATTCAGCAATTAGTATGTTTCTCAAGTACTTGCCTGGCAGAATTTTTTGTTGGTCCACATAGCCACAGACTGATTTAAAGCAGCACTACTATTCTTGAGGCTTCTCACGCTGGCTATTGGAAAGTTCTGAGAACCTGTCCAAGGACCTTTTCAATCAGATAGGACTGATTCCATGACAATTTTCCCATTATGTCCAATCATTCTATTTAATAATGGGCATAGTATCAGCAAGTTCTCCAGATGAGCTGTTCAGAGCATCCATTGTTTGGGATGATGCTTCTGTTGCTTGTTTGATAGGCTGGGCTTTAATTGAGAGGACGCTCCTCCTCCTCCACGGGACTCCTCCCTAGCGTCCTCAGTTTTTGCTCAGCCTTCATGGATATAGACAGCTTAATTTCCTTTCCCTTGGCCAGAATAGCAAAGGCTTCAAAAGGAGTCAACAAAAAGGTTTGCTTTTAAGCTCTAAACAAATCCTTTAAGGCTTTTAGTTTCAATGAGTCAAGCAGCTCCCTACGGCATATAACTCGAGCCGAGGGAGCTCACCATAGCTTCAGATAATGATGTCTCGCCTCCAGGACGATTGGAGGTGATAACACCTCAGCCGCATGGCTAACAACTCACATTACGATCTTTTCAAGCCGAGCTGCTACGATTGCCGCTGCCCACGCCCAACAGGAGAGGCTCCATTTTAAAAGGGTCTGAGGCTTTTTTCTCCCCTGGGAACACCATCTGGGATGGGGGCATCAGCGCCCATCTGCCCCACCGTGCCTTTTTATTCAAGGGGAAAGATCAAGGGGAACTCTGCAGTATCGAACTCCCCACAAGGCGTCGGAAGTGCTGGCTTGAGCCGATTAACTCATTACCGCCCTAAAGAAGATAATGGCTGGCACCATTGGCAGACTCACTTAACCATGTGGCGTAGTGATCTGCATTGTATTTCTCGGAACTGTGAGAGGCTTTCTTTCCCAAGCAGGGCGTCTCCTCTGGAACGATGGGAAAATCACCACTAATACACTATGTGTGTTATAATGATAGATATTCAGAATATTCCAATTTGGACCCTTCTCATTAAGGAGGAAACTGTTGCTTATCCCTCACAGAATTAACAGCAGACCACAGCAAGGCCGACCCCCCCAAACCCATGCTCGCCTGTGCAGGAAGCGTCGCAGCCTACATCTTATTTTCAACAATTTCCTCCTTTTCTAGCGCCTAATGAGGTGTGCCTCAATTTGGCTAATTTGGAATAATAATATTAAATAACAAAAATAAAAATAACAATAATAATAGAACAAGAATAATAATTCCAGTATCTACATAAGATTGTACAAATTGGGGAGCATTGTTTTTAGGAGTTCCCTGGCTTTGCTCTGGTTCAGGCCTTCGGCGTGCCAACCGCCCAATATTTCAAGCCTCGATAACCAGTTAAAATTTAATAACGGTAAATGGCAAGTGCAGTAGCTCAGGAGCCATAGTCAAATTCTCAAAACAAATTTGAAGCATTCTAGGGGTTACCTTCCATAAACAGCAGAAAACGACGCTAACCAGCGCCATAAGGTTACCTAGAAATCACATTGTTGAGAGGATGAAGAAAATTCCTCAAACATCAATTCTTTTCCAGGCTACTTTAGGCTCCCACATCCCCCTCTGCAAACCACCCCTGAATCTGTGTATCCAGCATTGCAGCACAGCTGCAAGATCAGGTAGCCCATCTAGATCAGTACAAGTGACTAAAAGTGCACGTCTGTGCCACACTCTCCAACAGCGGCCCATATTTGTCAAGGATGATGACTATACCGGAAAAGATTCCACAAAGACTGTCGACTGTGATGAAATTAGCAATCTCTGCGGGATAGCAGCATACTGCTTCTGAACAACAGAGCGCTCCTTCTGACTGGCATTTCCTATAACTCGTCAACTAAGCAGACAGAGCATCTCTTACTCTGATCGCTCCACAAGGGATTCGTAGTTTCAGATAACTCCTCAAGAGTATTTATAGAAGCAAGGATATTGATCACGATGAGCAAGACTCAGAGTTCTCCTGCTTCAAATTCTCAAAATTTAGTTCAGATTCGCATCGCTCATTATAAAGAGGTGATGGTTGATGACTACATCTTGATGACTAAAAACAACGCTGCATCATTTTGTCATAAGAATTCATGGGCATTATATATCTGTGAGAGCTACTTCCCCATTCACAAGAATTCCTGAGGGGATCCAGGGACATTTATGACCCGATTTATGGACCTCTTTCTGAGGTTGATATTCGCATTCCCCTTTTTTCAGTTGCGCAGCCCTCACAGAATTCTAGCAGCACAGTAACAGCGAGCACAAGCCTGTGTCCTCCTGGGCAGAAGCTAGTATGAGGGCCAGTGACTGCAGGATCACCCAATTTGCCAATATCAGGTCCTGAAAGGTGTTCACAATTTGATCTCCATATTTCAGTTCATTCTAATTATGAGTGTTGGTCACAGCACAAACAATTTATGTTAGTAGCAGATGCACAGATATAACAAGAGTAATTATCTAATAAATAACAATATTACATGATATCAATATTATTATGATCAATATACAATAACAAATTTGAAATTTACCAAAAAAGGGGAGGAGAGCAGAATATTCAAGAGGATTCCGCTGCCTTCTGTCTTATATCATCTCTGAAACAGCAACATTCATTACTATCTCATACACATATATAATATATAGATATAATATCTCACCTTGTGGCTTTAGGTCAGATCTCAAGGCAAACCAAAAAATACCCCCCAGAGGATAAAAAAACCAACTCAAAGTAAGTACAAAACGTCCATAGAGAGACCGCTAATCAACAAAGGATGCCAAGGGATACCAAATGCTTGAATGAGCATATCTTAAATTTAAAAAAAAATAATGAATGAGGGACGGAGATCTGAAACAGAAGTCTCAAGTCCTCTTCCCAGCCAGGCTGGTCCCAGTTCAGAGTGCTTGCCTTCGCAGCACATATTACCTAACATTGGAATGAAACAGAGAAGATTAGCAGGGCCCTGAACGCCAAATTGTGAAGTTTCTCATATTTCACCTTGCCACCATCTGGATCTCTCAACGCCATCAGGAGAGCTCAGAGCTGATCAGTTCAACCAGGCCTTCAGCAGCGCAACTTGCCTGACAGACAGCTTGTGGGACCACACCAGAATTCCTCTCCCAGAGGATATCCCTGACAAAATTGAAGGCCTGGAGAGGAATGGCAACTTGAAGAACATTGCAGCACGGCACAGTAGAAGTTTAGGCTAGGCCAGCTCCACATCTCGACCTTGATTCTCTCTACGATTTGTTACTACAGAAATAGACCTCATTACAGCAGTACCTCTGCAGAGTAATAACCAGTTGACAATTCACATGTATGCCACAGAATGAGGGAGAACTAGAGACCAGATGAAAACAGGTTGAGGAAAGGAAGGGTCTACTCACAACAGGACCAAAACTAGTACAGAGACGGATCCCTTAAAAAAGAGGGAGCATGTCAACTTGAAGACTTAAAGCCAACCTTCAGCGTCCTGCTTTCGCCTCAACCTTTTTCAAGTCTCTGTTGCTTTAAACAAAAAAACTACCGCCGCCTTGATATGCTTCCCATCCCCCCTCGCCCAAACTAATCGGCCCAACAATCGTTACTTTAAGTGGGGTTCAGACGATTTAATCTCTCCCAACCAATAATGGAAGTAGGAAGCATAAACTGTCCACAGAGTTCCTTGCGACTCATCCATGGAACAAGGGCGTCGTCGCGAATCAACCCCTCATACAGGATATGATAGCCCAAAGTTTTAAATTTGTTCCTCATTCTGCCAAATTTCTCTTCACCACGATAGTAGATAAAACAATACGGCAGAGGTCATCCTCCTCTGCATATCCAACGTAGCAAAGAGGGCTCTCAAGTCAGAGAATATAACAGGTTGAGTGCCGCATGTACGTCATTCGATCTGATGTGGACCGTAAGAGCCCTACCCCCCCTTTATTTTTTACTAATCGTCTCTCAGGTCTGCTTCCGCCATCTGAGAGCAGATTTAGTCTCAAATTCCAGTATCAGGGCAACAAAGACCGCTGCAAAAACTCTATTAAATTATCTTCTCAAGCCAGGTATCTCAGGTACCCTCACCTACATGCTATGGGCTAGAATGCAAGCGATATCACACAACTAATGGACGCTTGCTTCCTCCCCAATATAGGGAGATAAATTGGTTCGGTGTTGCCCCTGACCTATCTGATATAGACACTAGAAGCCAGAAAAGTTCCTCTACTTATTCATAAACCCCAAATAGTCCTTCCTAGCTTTTTGAGGTTCTATCGTTCATCTACCAGGGATTTTTTCTCTCTCAGTCTCCAGGACCATCTGGACGCAATGAATCACCAAACCGCAGATAGTTTCATCTGGAGATACTGAAGGGAGCAGAGAAAAGAAATCTCTTGAGAAAACCATCGAAATAGAGCTCATCCGAGGCACAACATTAGCCTCACAACCTTGCCCCTATTGGTGGAAGCTCAAGCCTCATCGGACAGACGGGAATGCCTTCTACTCTGTTGTCCTGCGTTAGCAGATTCAGAAGATTAGGCTCCCTGCTACAGAATTTCCATCCCTCTCCCCGACCTTTTGCCATTACTTGGCTCTCTCCAGCGATCCTGCTAAAAGCGCATTTATGGAGACAGCTATTAAATTCATTATTGGAGAGTCCAAGGCCAACCAACCTCGCAGGCACCAGCATCAGAAGGGGCAATTTGAGTTTCTAAAATGATTTAAGCCCTCCCACTGGCACCAACGGATGCAAAAGAGATGTAAAAACGTTAAAAGTTGGAAAATTGCATGCATGCCATTGTTCTCATTGCATACGTGTTTCATAGCTCTATCCTTTTGACGCATCCCCCACTGAATTCAATCCACGCAAGAAGTTTTGACTGCAACAAAATTTTGAGCAGTATGAACTTCCGCTATTGTACGAGTAAATCCATGACTACAGCAAACAAAAATTCATATGTCCGTTTATCATCCGTTAAATGTCCGCCTTACCTCTCTGCAACCCTGCCATCCCTAACTTCACATTCTGCTGCAGCTGAAAACGGAAAGAGGGAGGAACAAAAAGGTACATGAAGTCTACACAGGTTATACACGGAAAAGAAGATGCACAGTGAATGGTCTTGCATTCCTATATACACTCTAGGCTTCCAATGAACATCCGCTGTAACATCCCCCACTACATACTTACCCCATTGTCCGTCTTTTCCTTTCTTTCTCTGGTTTATGCAAATTTCTGCATACTTCTAGGGATACAAACAGATGGGCAACCCACCAAAATTTTGTCGTCCGCTGGTCCTTTCTTGCATATTTTGCATCTCCGTCGGCCAGTGACAGCTTAATTGATCCATGTTCATAGGAGCTTAAGATGAGATCTACTGAAACTCACATTACTTCTGAGCCTTCAGAAGGAGGTGATTTTTACCTGTCCACTGACTTAATGGAGGCCCATCCCCACATTCCAATTTGATCCTCACAGTAGAAAAACTTCTTTACTTTATTATAATACTCAACGCTATTGAATACATTTGCACTGTCTTTAGGTTGTCATCTGCAAGTTCTATGACAGTTCCGAGCGCTCCTGGCTAGTCCATATCAGGGGAAAACTGCTAGACGGGCAGTTTATTTAATTGACATTCATATTACCTCTTTCACTATAAAAAGGCAAAAGGGGAGGGTCTTGCATCCAGGTCCACCAGGAGAGACTTGCAGTCCCATCTCTCATCACTCACGCATATACCATTCTCTCGCATAGGGACTAACAATCTTACAGCCTCCCTGCGCTGCATTGATATCAACGTTGGGATACTCAACAGATCCTTACACACTTAAAAAACTATCCCTCTTGACCCCTATGTAACCCATGCGTCTCATTCCTAACTGTACAATTTAGGTTCTCTTGGTGCCATATACATATGGCTCACAGTTACTCTTGGATCTTAGTAGCCCTTGTCAGATTAAAGGGCTCTGTATTTTTCACAAAGTGCTCCTTAGTCCAAGCCATCTTTCCCCATGGATAATTTGGGTTTCCAACAGACCAATCAGACCTGATACTCCATACATTTGGTGAACGACATTAAAATCTGAACACAATGCCACAATCTAGATGTAAGCAGCTTTCTGCATACTATTCAACCATACCAATGTGCTGTTAGGGAACAAGCTTCTCTTCGTATCTTTTCACCATCCACCATTGGGTGCAAGACCCCTTCCTCAATGACCAGTAACGGCTACAGAGCACAATCCCAGCCTCATGAGACACACATCTCTATCCGTACCCAGGCCATCACGCTCATCTCGACCTGGAACACTGTGATGTGACAACAATGGCCACAAACACCAATAGCAACAAATATTACAAGGGCGACAACTATGGCTTACCCATCGCCTCATTATATTTAGAAACTATTAGAATGAGGAGGCTGCCTTTGACAGGAGAGTGTTACAAAGGGTCCATAGGGACCAAGAAAAAGGGGAACCCGAACCAGACAGAAGCCCTCCCGTAGGACACGCCAAGCTTTGGTATGTCCCAAACAATGGATGCTCTGAACAGCTCATCTGGAGAAGGGGCGTTGGTACTTACCTGACACGCCCTTTCTCTGTGAGCTGTGAAGAGCATCCATCCCCACCCTATTCGTCTGGTGGGATGCTATTCCAGCCAAGTATTAGAAAGGGTAAAGAAGAAATATTTCAGCACTTTGACTTCTCCAAAACTGAGGACGCTAGGGAGGAGTCCCGTGCAGGAGGAGTGTCCTCTCAATTAAAGCTCAGCCTATCAAACGAGCGACAGAAGCATCATCCCAAACAATGGATGCTCTTCACAGCTCACAGAGAAAGGGCGTGTCAGGTAAGTACCGATGCTCCTTTTGAATCAATTGGGACCCATTTTCTTTCTATTCTTTTGGGAACAGCCAGTAAATACAATCATTACAGCGCTTGCAACTTAACTGTCAAATGACTGGAATTAGGTAAGAATGTAGCTAAAGAGTCTGCAGGCTACTTCTGCCGATTGCTGGCAGTTTGCAGGTTGGCAGTTCAAATCTCATCAGGCTCAAGGTTGATTCAGCCTTCCATCCTTCCGAGGTGGGTAAAAATGAGGACCCAGATTGTTGGGGGCAATAGGTTGACTCTGTAAACCGCTTGGAGAGGGCTGTAAAGCAGCGTGAAGCAGTATATAAGTCTAAATGCTATTGCTAAACAGTAATAGTATACTCCAAAACCTTACAAGTGTTTTAGTCATGCCTATTTGGATGTAGTGGTTAAGACATCAAGTTAGACACTAGAAGACTCTGCAAGAGGTGCTACTTGGGTCTGAAAGGGTGTACAAATGGTCAGTACAAGCGCAGAGGGGCAAGAGGAGGGTGTACATGTGTGGGGGACACATCCCAGTGACTTGTGATCTTCCCAGTTACTTACCCTGTTGACTTTCTGAGGAAACCAGCATGGCAGGTGATCAATGGCAATCAAAGGGTCATAAAGCACTTGGCAGTAGTTATTATAAATGCAAACAGGTTGCCAAGCATCCAGACTGCAATCACATGACCATGGGGGTACTGGGATGCCAGGAACTCCAAGGGCTGTCATAACCGCCCTTCATTCACTATTTTAACTTCAGTTGCTGAACAAATGGTCCTAAGCCAAAGAATGTCTGTAGCTGAGGCTAAACTCTCTAGTTAGAAAAGAAGACATAATTACAGTGGAACCTCAGGTCACAAATGCTTCTGTTCCTTACCAAATCGTGTGGCAATCAAAAATTTGGGGAAATTGTTATTTCTGATTGTGAACAGATCCTTGGATCAAATACAGCAATTTCCCCTTCCTCACATGTGCAGAATTGTAGGCACATGCGTAGTCAGTCTCACTTCTGTTCATGACCAAATTGGGTTGTGACCGAAGTCCTGGAATGGGTTATGGTTGTGACCCAAGGTTCCACTGTATATACTGAGTTGGCAGTTTAACGACATGGAAGGTATTCAAAAAATGACATCTATATTTTATGACATTTTTGGATTTGTATTATTTTTATTTTAGAAGTTGCTGTATGTGACAAACATTTGAACAGATAAAGAACTTTAAGCTTCTAGCTGGCAATCCTAGTACCAAAGGCATCAATTAATTCATAGTTTTTGATGATAAAACTAACAATCAAAAATTCAAGCCTATATCTAGGACTAATATGTTAAAAATTAACAACTTCATTAGGACCAAAATAAACATACAAAATTAAAGCAATGTGAATACTGCATATAAATATAATTTGAAATTAATATTCCAAAGTATCATGAACTCCTAAATCAGGAAGAGATCTGTATAACAAATAAAGAAATGTATGGAATAAAACAAGTTCATGCATACTTTTATTCTGGAATTACTAACATTTAAGGATGTCTATGCTTTGAATGTGGCCAAAATTATGCTTTAGAGTAGAACAGGCTATTGGCAACACCTTGACCCTGAACTTATTTTCCAGAGCTCAGGTGCTTACCATGGAATCCAGGAAGGACTGAACTTCTTTACACTCCTTTTCAGCTTTAGATTCAATGTGCAACACATCTTCACTAGTATTTTGTCAGTAAGCACTCCACCCTCCTCTAAATCCACCACCTCTGTTTCTTCCAGTTTGGAATCCTCCTCCTGAACCTTGAAAACCACTACCTCGAAATCCACCTCCAGCACCCCCTGAATATCCTCTTCCCCCAGAAGCACCACGATAAGAATTATATCCACCACGATATCCGCCTCCATATCCACCTTGGTAGCCCCCTCTGTAGCCAGTTCCACTTCTTCCTCTGTAGCCACCTCCACTGTCATATCGAGCCATTTTAGGTGGACGTGGTCCGTCGCCAAACCTAGGAGTAAAAATTAAAATTCTTTGTGGATGTCTAGAAAGATGAATAAGTGCAATCCTCCAAATATACCATTGTGTATGTATATTACCAAGAAACACTTACTTTACCTAAATAATTAGAAGTGTGAGAAAACTGCCTTTGTCTTCAAGACATCATTTTGATCATTTTAACTGTCAAAAATTCCTTATACTACTTGTATTTTAAAAAAGATATACTTTTATCCATGTGTACCTGAATAGTGTCCCATAATCACCCAATTTTAAAATTCACAATAAAAAAAACTAAAGACTACTGTCAACTTATTTTAAACCCTTTTTGTTACACTTGTTTTATTCTTTGTCAAAGTAGTTCGCTAATATGGATTCCTGTGGATCCCATGTTTAATCATTATGTATCTGTCTATTTCAATTTTATACTCACTATAAATTGTGTTCAGTTGCAGGATCACAACGTACTTGTAAAATATATATTGTAAAATTTCTGGTTAAAGGAGACTTCTTTCAAACCTCAGGAGAACATTATTAAAATATAAGCACTCCATTATGATTCTAAGCTAACAGCTCGAAACTAACCTCATACTGCCACCTGCTGCAAGATTAATCCCAGCAGCCAAGGGTTTGGAGATTTCGGAAATTACGTTCAGCATCTGTTTGTTCACATGGTCTAACTCACTGATAATTTCTGGATTTTTTGTTACTTCTACCACAAGAGCTTCCATTGCTGCACGCAAAGAAATAATACAGGCAGCTGCATTGTGTGGCATCCTCAGTTTGATCCTAAAGCAAAGAAAGCAATTTAGCAAATGAAAATTACTTTTCCTATCTACTAAGTATCTTAGACTCTTCTATGAAGAGAATCCTAAAAGAGAACTTGGATGTCTTATACTAAAAACTGCACTACCCTGCATAAACAGTAGTTTCAATTGCAATGAAGAAAGAAAAGAAACCAAAGCATAGTAGTGTATCTCTTTTTCAAGCAATAAAAAGTACATGTATTTAACAAGAACTACTAAATAAGGTATTATCCTGCTTAAAACAAGAAAATTCTGAGTTCATTTTTCCTTATGAATTTCTTTTAAGTTATGAAACCAACTATTGTTTTGCAATCCCCGCCTTGCCCACTCATGACACTTTTATTATGTAACATCATACCAGTCATCTAGTGTAATAATCTCTCCATCAGATACCACTTTATTTGAGCCAAAGAGAAGCAGCTGTAAAGGGCTCACTAAGGTCATTGCTTTGGCCGAGATAGCCCGTGTCCGGATCTGCAGAAAAATGTATACATGATATATTGCATAATACAAAATATGACAACTTTTTATTATTTACCCAACTGCTCAGAAGTATTGGATTCCCACACAGTGGATGTCCTCAAGTAGTATTAAGTCCACCATCAATGTGATGCTTTAACTTATTTGAATGTGCTGTCCCAGCAGATGATGGCAGTCACATGACCTTCACAGATCTTTTAAAAAGTGAAGTCGGTTTGAATCTGCTTAATATCTGAATGGGAGAGCTGTACTGTTCCCACTCTTCTGACTTTCCATGATCTATTTAAGATCTGGTTGTTCTCCCAAACACTGGGAGGCCCAAGGGAGCCCAAGCTTCTTTGGATGGTTTCTGTTTTACTTTCAAGATTTTAGTCACTGTCTTTTTTTTCGTTGATAAATTTTGTTTTCTTTGAATGTTTAATCTGTAGTCACCCAGAGTAACTATGGTGGAGAATAATTGAAATATTAAACAAATACATAAGCAGGGAAAAAGATCCCGATTTCTTCAAAGTCCATAAAGCACAAGTCAATAAAGTCCATTTCACAAATTTGGAATTATTAAAAA
>BHFT01035588.1:0-25565 GCA_004320025.1 Laticauda laticaudata
AAGACCAATAAACACAGACCAAGACTCCCAACCAATCAGGATGAAGAAAAAACCATTCTGGCACAGCAGTAGGCTCGTCCCAAATTTAAAACTGAAACAACTGTAATAGTCTAACTCACAGACAAACACAATACAGAAGCCTGATGATGGCAGATGAGAATCTGCCGAAACGTTGCTACAACTTTAAAAGCACAACTATAGTGACGTGGGAAAATACCCGAATACCTGAATACCATACATACATACATACATACATACATACATACATACATACATACATACATACATATTCATCCTTCCAAGTTTGTTAAAATGAGGACCCAGATTGTTGGGGCCAATATGCTTACTCTGTAAACCACTTTAAGAGTGTTGTAAAACTCTATGAAGCAATATGTAAGCTCTACTGTTATTGCTATTTACTCTTTTAGAATCGCCTTAATATAAAATGTTGAAGTTTAACACAAAATTCAAATAATGTTGCAATGGTTCTTACATTTCAGTTATATAAATTGTTCCTGGGAACAAACCCCAATGTATGTAATGGAACTTAATGGAACATAAAAATATTTTCTACAGGCTTTTATAAAACATATACAATTTTCATTGATTAGCAATTTTAGAATGTAAGTTACGATTCTGAACTAATGTTTGCAAATTTTTACGAAGACAGTTCTTCCATGCAAGAACTCTCCTGCTAAGGTTCATGAAATATCTAAATCAGGGGTGTCAAACTTTGAGTTTAACACCCCTGATTTATATAATAGCATTAATCCTGTTGTACAGAGTTTTGTATAACTGCACCAAGTCCGCAACTATCATATTTTTCTTATGGTTCTGAAAAATATATTAAAACAGAGCAAATGTCTTCCCAATGACCCGAAAGAATCATCTTAATGCCAAATTTTACTTCTTTGCATATTTACACACATTAGTGCATGCAGCATTAAGGAATAACTATCATCCACTTGAAAGTTTCTTACCACTTCTGCTGTCACTGTTTTTGCAACAATGTAAGTTACAGTTTCCCCATCCTGTCTGTGTCCTTTTCTACGCTTCAGTATCCTTGGGGCCAGGGGTCCATGAGCTCTGAAATTGAAAATGAATTCTATCACAATTAATTTTAGACCTGTGGGACCCCACCATCCATATCCTGGGTTAGACAGTACAGGTAGAATACAGAATAAGGCTTTAATTGGCTCTTCTAAATAAATATAATAAGATAATGTTTTAAATATAAATATGCCCCACTTGAGGAAAAAAAGACTGTAATCGAAATTCTTTGCTATACTGAAAGGCAGAGAAATCTGCTTCAGAAAACACATCCCAAATATGTGTAAAGAAATTAAATTTCTACGATTTTTGCTATTTGACAGGGTTTACCTATAATTTAAATAATGAATGGACCACATTAAAAAGTAAGCCACAAATCCTGACATATTTTCTTCTGAAGAAATAAAATATGTATTTTTAATACTCAAAATTTAAACTGTGGCTTAAATAATATTTGAAAACACTTAATTATTCTAAAAACCTTTCAAATTATTAGTCAATACCTTATTTATATAAGATATTCTGAAGGGCAAATTATTATTATTTAAATGGGAAGCTAACAGAATTATGAATTATTGAACTAGGGATACATCTAGCAAGAGGTTTTTTTAAAAAAATATGTAATCAATTTTACACAATTCATTTAAGTATAAAATCTTTGCTTTTAAAAAATGATGAAAAACAATCTGCTATTATTAATTATATTATTATTAATTATTATTAATTATTAATTTCCAAGTTAAATCAGCTTAATATATTAAATGAGTTTAATTTAATTTTCCAGCTTAAAAAGCAGTGTGAAATTCAGGGAAATAAAATTCTACAAAATAAATTGAACTAGGACTGAACAACATCAAACAGGATAGTTTTTTAATCTGCAGAATTAAATGTATTTAATTTTATATGACTCGTATTTTCTAATGCTTAATTTGAGCAAATAAGGGCAAAAACTCCTCGAACAATATTTTAATATATTCCGTTTAAAATAAATGTGCACTTATCAAAATATGGTATCTTATTACTTATGAAAATACTAGTATCTTGAAAGTGTATTAACAGATACCATTGTTTCTTCGGATGTTGCATCTTTCTGACATTTATTTATAGCATGGGAGCTATTTGGGTTTTTTTTTTTTTTAATTTATTTTGTCAAGCTAGTTCTCAAATGGACAAAAGCAAGCAGACATTGTTTGATCTTTATCAAACAATGAAAAGATGCAAATTATTACAGTTTAACACTGATGTAGCATAAAGAGAATTAGCATTAGATACACAGTTTACAGTGGAATTATTTTGTAATGACACTCTTAGTATTTCTATAATAAATCAGAAGTTCTTATATTGTTGCATTCCTGTTTATCTCAAGCTTGCCTGAGAAAAGCCTAAATGCGTTTCTGACTGATTTTAATGGAAATTTCATGAAATAAATGAAAATTACAATACATTGTAATTATACATTAATTACATTAATTACATTATACATTAGCATAAATGGGAATAATAAACTCAATAGAACTTATTTTTGAAGAAAAAAAATGTCAAGAATAACATTTAAGAATTATCAAATTTATGACTAAACCATCATGTAATAACTAATAAAAATAATGTTGACAATTAAATAAAAAAAATAGATCACAACAAATGAAATTACCTTAAACGTAAATCTTCCCATATTTTCAACAAGCCACACAGCATTATTAGTTCGTAGTATTTTTTCCAACATTCAACAGCTTCTTCTGCTGTGGGCTCCTCTTTGATGTTACTTTGGTATTGAATTAATTCCAAATGCATACTCTTATATTTTTCCAAATTTCTTCTAAAGCGATGGGCAATTGGAGCTGGAATAATTCCATTTTGAATATCACACCAACTAAAAAAATCAAGACAAATAGAAATTCAACTTTTGAAAATGCATATCATAAAATCCATTTTTATTCTTATAACTGCAAATAAGGTGATGACTAAGGGTTGGAATGCTATAAAGCAATCCCCAGTCTAAACCCCAAGTGTAAGTTTGAACCCCATGTGTCTAAGAGGAAAACTGTATAATTTCAACTTGAATATGTAAAGAGGATGTTGTTCCAGTAAGTAGGTCCTGCAGGTTGGGATAGCAAAGCATTTACTTATATAACGCTTCATGGTACTTTATAGTAAGTACCCTTTGAGTGGTTTACAGAGTCAGCATATTGCCCACAACAATCTGGATCATCATTTTACTGACTTTGGAAGGATGGAAGGCTATGTTCAACTGGTCATAATCAAACTCCGGGAATGAACATTCTAATTACTGCAACACCACCAATATTTTAATGTTCTCTCACATTTTGGATTATTTGTCAAATATAAATTGATGATTCTGTGCTTATATATGTACAGGTAGTTTGACTTTGGTATTGTAATGTTATATTTTAACCAGATTTATCAATGTTGGATAATTCTAAATATTGTCAGTAACTGAAGTAACATATACATTGAGAAAACAAATACAAATAAATTGAAGACATTGTTCACACATTTTTCATTGCTTTACTCTGAAAAAGGTTAATCTTTAATGTGGATGTCAGAGAATATGTATATTTTGGTCGGGAAACATTTTAATATGGAAGCTTCTAGCACTACTTCAAGTATGATTGTTAAAATTCTGCCTTAATACTTTATTTCCTGTTGTGAGAATTAAGCATATTCTACTCACATTTTAATTCTCTCTTCCATTAATGCAGCATAGGTCTCACTATTTTCATCATCATCCCAATCTCTCCAAAGAAAGTCATAGAAAAATCTAAGTAAAAATGATAGTGATACTATATTTATATTTTAATGTTCTATAAAAAGGATGCAGGGAGTGAAAAGGTATTTCAAAATATAGACAGTAGTCTGTTGTAATATTTTGTTTTCTTTGTTTTAATATTTTCAATACAGTACACTGATCCCTTTCAGTTACCTCAATATTTATGCCATAATAGATGGTGCATATTAATACTCTATTAATTTAACAACTGAATCATCATTTTATAATCAACTTTTTTATCTTACAAGCTACTTCACTAAATGTGGATCTCTCTCCATATGTAAATATATATACTAAAGTTCTGTTTTGAGTTATTCTTCAAATATTCTTAATTGTTTTAAATTGGGGGATAACATCAACACATGGAATTTATTTGGACCTCAGCAGAATCTTTTAGAGTACCTCATAATAATCTGTTTAATAAAATGGTAAAATAAAGTCTAAATGAGATTACTGTTAGATATACAGTTGGCCAAATGTCCAAAGCCAAAGAGATCTCATTAAAAGTTCCACTTTAGCTGAAAGGCAAAACTGAGTGGATTGCTGTCTGTCCTATTCAACTTTATTTATTTTAACAATACCTTCTTCCAAGAATTTCAGAGCTACTTATACAATATACAGATGACATAAAGCTGAAAGGGTCATTAATATTTTAGATCAGAAATGATTCAAAAAGATCTAAGCAACGGGATGAAATGAACAGGATGGATTTTAATATAAAGAAAATGCCATGGATGGAGCGAGAGAAAATCTTTAATAACAAAGCAATGAAAGAGGAAATATTGGTTAAATCCAACAATGAAGCAGGTATATACAGACAATATACACACACCAATTTACATCAGAGAATGGGTAAACATAACCAGACTTGCACAATTGTATTACCACAACCAGTCTTTAAAAAGGCAGTCTTAAGGCTAGGTCCCACTGGCCAACGAACGCAAAACATATGCAGAAAGGACACAGCGGACGAGCAAAATTTCGGGGGTGGCCCCATCCGTTTTCATCTGCTCCAAAAAATGGCGAAAATTTGCATAAACAGAACGGAAAAGAATGGACATGGGTAGTATGTAGCGGGGATGTTAAATCACTGTTCCATCGGAAGCCTAGCGGATGGAAGTGGATGGAAGCAGGTGCACCTCCGAAGGGGTTCCGGGGGGAGAATTGCGAAGCAGACGATAGCGAAGGGGCGGATGCATAGCGGATGAAGCGGATGCATCACGCTTAGGAAACAAGGGGGATGCCACGTGGATGTATATCGGATGCAAAGCGTTCACTGCGCATGCGGGGGGTATGAATTGCGTCCGTCCGTGGATATAAAGGATGCAGAACACACACAGCCAGCATACAGGGGAAAGACGTGCTGCCAGATATCATCTTGCAGGAACACCATGGTTCGTCAGTCAGGAGAAGGAGGAAGTCCGTGCGCTACTCGTTCAAGCCCTGGCAAGGTGAAGAAGGGCAGAACCAGCATCCCACCCCCTGGCACTGACTCTGAAGCTGCTGCTGCTGCTGTGGTGACCAGCCCCAAGGCCTCAAGGCCCTCAAAGCCCTGCTGCTGAAGGCCCTGAACAATCTCCAGAAGGCCCTGATGCTGAAGCCCCTGCAGAGGGAGGAAGAGGCAAGGGAAGGAGACGGAGAGAGGAAACAGTACACTGTTTCCGAGGAGCATAGAGGATGAGGTGCTGGAATGCTGAGGAGAACGAGTACGTCATGGCCAGGTGCAGTTTCCGGAGTGTGAGATCCGCCACAGAGGAGCAGCCCTCTGAGACCCTCTCCTCAGCCAGCCCACAGGAGCCAGTAGCCAGCTACCCTGTCCAGGCAGGTGTCTTCAGAGGGCCCCACAGCAGAGACCCCCTCGACAGCTGACAACTCCCATTCCGGCGGACTTGGAGGATCCCATGGAGGATGACGCCCTGCCTGTCACAAATGGAGAAGAAGCAGCAGCCACCAGAGGCCAACCCAACCACCACCCCAGCTTCCACGGACGCAGGCAGAGAGGCAGACTGGAGGGCCAGGACCACAGTTGTCTGTTGGAGATCAGGGACACAATGAAGACCAGCACAGAACTTCTTCTCACAGCTGTCGACTTGGACAGAGCATCCTCAAGCGGAAGGCCCTTCATTACCTACGTGAGCCAGACACTGAAGGGACCTGTCCGAAGCCGAGTACCAGGTGATGAAACAGAAGATCGCAGTACTTCTGCACAACCTACCCAGTCCAGGTATGCTCCTCCTCCCAGTGATGTCACAGCCCTTCCACGGCTTTCAACCGCCCCTCACCTACCAAGGCTACGACTACCAGGATTTCCCACAGCACAAGCAGAACTTCCCAGTCCAGGCCTAGGTTCATCGGACACCACAGACGCCACTTCTCACCTAGCTGCAGACCAGACAGCCCACTACACTCCTCCCAACCTTCTTCCACCCCACAGCCAAGCCCGTCAACAGACAATCTGTCATCAGTATTGGGCCTGACATCTCAAGTCCTTGATGAAGGGCCTTCAACCTCACGGACTGAGTCAGCTCTCGATAGCTTCCTGAACACACCACCACCTGCTGTACCCTCGGGGCCAAGCACCCCAATGGCGCCTCAGACCAGCACTCAAGCCACAGCCACCTCCACAGTCCCTGCCCACTTAACAGCTGAGACCATGGACATGACTCAGAGTGACTGAGAATAGTGTCAGAGACTGAGTTGTTTGCTTGTTAAGTTTATCTTTGCTAAAGACACTTTACTTGGTTCATTTTGCTTATTTAATAAGTCATAAAGTTTACCTAAGAAAGTTAATAAAGTTTATCTTTGCCTAAGACACTTAGTTTACTTGGTTCATTTTGTTTACTTAATAAAGTGTTGGTGAAAACTTTGAAAAAATGGTTAGCCTTTGCATGCTTGTGGATAGATAGGGATAGTTTGGGATAGATAAACCTCCAGTGCAACCATAGTGGGACTGTATGGCCACCATCCCAGCGATCCAGATGATTTTCTCCCCCTTTTTCTAGAAAAATATCGGTTGTCTGCTAGGGGTCCTTCTACATACTCTAGACATACTGCAGACATCCTAAATATACGAGATACATCCCAGATACAAACGTGCAGTCCGTCTATTTCCATGCTACTAATGCTATGTAGACGTGTCCGTGTACTTTTGTTTCCTCCCTCTTTCCATTTTCAGCTGCAGCGCACGTGAGTTGAGGGGATGGCCAGAGGATGCAGAGAGGATACAGTGGACATTTAACGGATAACGGACATAGAATGTTTGTTGCCCATATATGTCGCGGATGTACATCGTACGCGGCGAAAGTTCATCCGTTCACAAAGTTTTGTGCAGCTCAAAACTTCTTGCATGGATAAAATCAGTGGTCGAATGCTCGATGGATAGAGTGTATGAAACACGTATGGCAGTGAGTACACAATGGATGCATAGCGTTTTCCAACGGATGGCAAGCTTTTCTTAATGTTTTACATCCTCTTTGCATCCGTAAGTGCAGTGGGACCGGGCCTTTAGTTTGGAAGTGATTTCTTGGTGTGATTTACATTCCAGAGCCGATATTGAGAGAAACGTGAAGTTATGCATCTAGGTATGAAAGTGTAAAGTCTAGGTATAGGAAAAGAGAAACCAGGTCTGGAAGCAGCACATGTGGAAGGGAGATGGATGTCCTACTAAAATCACTAGTTAAACATGAACCACAGTGTAATGTCGTTTCTAAATCGGTAAATGGGCTACAATACTAGAATTAAGGAAGGGCCAACTTTATGTGCTCTATAGGGGTTACTGATTTCTTCCCCATCTTTTGGAGTTATGAAATAAATGTTCATAATATCTGAATCTCAATGAAATTTTTAGCTTTATAATCAACATATTAATAACAAATACAGATTAACATCAACTTAATATTATCTTAATATAGTAAGAAACATATTAAAATGTTAAAACAAACATTCATAATTGAGTTTGAGAAAAACATACCTCACGATTTCTAAAGCCTTGGCTATATCAAACACTACCCTATCCTGTCCCTCAACAGGATATACTTCTAAAAGAGGCACACAATAGTCCATTTCTTCGAATATTTCATCAACTAACTGTTTTGGAATATTTGCAATATTAGAGGAAAAAGGTTCAGCTATAGATACAGAAACATTGAAATTAGCTGAAGGATTGCTGGGCAGTTTACAGGTAACCTAGAATATAAAACACAAATAAAACGATTATAAAATATAGGTGATATTAAAACTTTTATACTTCATATTTTTTGATTTTTATAGTATCGAAACCTCATATATCTGAAGTATATATATGGTAGTAGTTCTTTCCTTATTTTATATCACTGCTAAAGAAATATGAATTTGTCCTGCCCACCTCTCCCATGCATAACTGAAAACAGCACGGATACAGAATTTATTGGGGCCTCTTATTCTGGGTGAAGACAATTCATGTCTGTGGAACAGAAGTTCACTATTCAAAGTTTTCCAAGGTCTGCTTTCGCAAACAAATCTCATTCACATGTATACAATACTGCCAAAAATATTGTACACTTAGCATGTAACTGCAGCCTGCATCAATCTTTAGGGTATGAGGAATGATTTTTCTCATCTGAAGCATAAGGAGCAACTTTTTTAAAAGACTGAAGCATAAGAAGAGGTTGTTACTTTTAAATATCCGCACATACTGCAGTTTGCTATTTAAAAAGCCTCTATTAGTATCAATAAATTGGTTTGGATATTGCAATATGGGACCCAGAAAACCCTTTATATCCAATCAACAACTTATCAGAGACAACTTGGGTCTCTGGGAAGAAAAAATGGAAATACAGCTAGCAGAACAGATGTGAAGCCCCAGAGAATATATCCAATTTATAGGTGGAATGTCTTATGCTTGGAAAAGCTCTACCCATTATACTGGTATTCAATAACATTTAAACCATTCTACACATAATTATTTAAGCCACAAAAACTTTTAAAATGCGCTATAATCAAAATTCACTATGTCAGATCCAGTCAATATCTATGGCTTGGATGGCCTCCAATGAAAAAAAAAAGACCATTGTGTGGTGGTGCAAACTATTGACAATCTTTTTGATCATAGCTATAGTTTTATTATAAAGCTTTAAAATAATATTAAAATACATTTAATTACCTCAACAAGCACTCCAATAAAAGGTATGGGAATCTCTTCAGAATTGACAAAAAAAAGTTCTGGGTTGGTTTTCCAAATTCCACGCCAATTTTCCTTCATCTTCAATTTTTCTACAAGATACTTACTCACAGCTTCATTGGCATCCTCTGCCTTTTAAATAACAGAAATAATTGTCAGTTGCCTCAAACTGCAAGATGGGCAGAAAATAAATTTATGAAAAAGACCATCCCATTGACAAAGTCACCATCAGTCAGTTGCAAAAGGCAGCTTATATAAACAAAGAAAAGAAAGGGATGCAAAGTCTTCACTTATGTGCTCTTTTTCATCATTCTGTCCTTTATATTCTTATGGTTTTCTTACCCCAGAATGAGTGGAAGAGCTGAAGAAGACAGTTGAAGTGATGCATTCAGAAATGCCCCATTCAGTGACATGATGGGTGACTGTTTCTACCATCAGCTGCTGATGATGCACTGAAACCAATCATTTTCCTTATCAATTACTGAGTATGGAAAATCAGTCAGCAGTGAGTGAGAGCAGAAGCAATGTCACCAGGATAAGGATTGGCAACAGGAGCAAGTCATTTCCATGCTACTGAGTTTACTGGAATCTGAAGTCAGAACTTTTTAACATTGAGAAAATCCTGTGGATGATACATTTCACACAAGCCCATCTCGTGTTTGGTATTACTGATTCCATATATTAAATATAGTAATGACAGAGGAGCAGAATTGAAGAGAGACTGCATCTCTTTTTGAGAATCAGACTCAAACATGTCCCAAAGGCTTAAGGGACTCTCTGATACAGAACACTTTTTAACCACCTTATTTATACTGATATATCTGGTATATATGTCTTATCTGGGAAAAAATAGTTTTATCTATAGCGATCCATATTTTAACCATAACACACGGGATCTGTTTTAATATTCAGAAGCCATAACTTTATTGCAAAATATGCTAGAGAGAAATTTTACTGGGACTAGGCGGTTAATTTCAAACATGCCAATTACTGATGTTATCTCCCATTTAATTTCTGGAATGAATTCAAAGATGTTTTTGCTTTCCTATTTGATGCATACGCAGTCTCTCTAAGCCTCACTACAACCAATGGTTTCTCTCTCTTTCTCTCTCTCACACACACATTCAGAAAACGAACATTTTTTAAAAAAAATCTCTTACGTACAGTAAGATAAAAGTAGGCAAGCATAATGTGTACACTTCAACGGATCCCTTCGAAGGAGCACAGAAAGCTCGCCAGGTCACACGAGGCCGGGGTTTCACCGGTACCGCCCGCGCTCTCACCGCTTCCGACCCACCTTGCAACCCTTCAAGAGGTTGTCGCAATACAGCGTCACCTTCTCCCGGCCCGTCAGCGCTCCCAGGTAGGACGGGAATTCCCTCGGCAGCGGCCCAGCTTCCTCCTCCCCGTGGTCTTCCTCCCCGCCGAGACGAAGGAGACGGTGGCTCTTCGGCTTTCGAGGTGGGCTCTCCGAAAAGTCAGGAGACGTGCCGGCAGCTCCCTTTTCTTCTTTGGCTTCACTTTCCTTCTGTCGGTGATCCGAAACGATCGACGCCATTTCCTCAGCGGCTCGCGCCTTTTCGGGCTCGCGACTGCCACGAGGATGTCACACCATTCCCTCGACGGGAACTAATTGTTGCGGGACAAAAGCGCTTCGACGTGCGCAACCAATCAGAGGGGCGGAAGGCGCGTGCCCGTGGTCACGAAGGGCCGTTCGCTGTTGCCTACAAACGGTTATTCTTCGCTCCGTCGTCTTTCCCCGCACCATGTCGAAGCGGATCTTTTTAATATCCTTTTAATTTATTTTTATTTATTTTTTAACTTGAATTTATTCGCTGCCCAACTCCAGTGGATTCTGGGCAACTTACAAAAGTAGGAAAAAACCTCAAAGCCAGAAAAAAGCTTGGTACCTGTCTTCCCAGATATTGTAAGGAATATCCGCAAAGGCATATTGAAAACAGGCTATACAAAGAAACTGTTGATGCTTCCATAAACAGAGAAATAGAAAAAAAAAAATGGAGCAACTGACCAATATTGTTTCAATTTGGAAAACTTTCAGAGGCCTTAACAAGGCCTTCCTGCAGCTGACCTACGTTTTTTATAACCATTACTTTTTTAAACAAGATTAACAGTAACTAAAAAAGATGAAGAAAAAAAAAGAAAAGACAAAAATATAAGTAGTGCCAAATTAATCTGTGCCTTTTTTCCTAATCAAAGCCATCTTGGCAAGTTCCATTATTTTTACCATCTACTCTTCCATTATGGGTAATGTCAAATCTTTCCATGTTTGCACATATAAAACCTTGCTGCTGTTAACCATATGCTGTATACATTTAAAGTTCTGTGTATTTTTTTCCTAACTTTTTGTCAATCAGTCCCCAAAATAAATATTTCTAGATTCAGAATATAAATCTTTAAATTCTTCTAAATTAACAAATGTAATTTTTAAAACTTTTTTACATGTCCACCAAGCATGATAAAAAGTCCCTTGTTCTTATTTTCAGTGTGAATTTGAAGTACCTTTATATTTTAGATAATCTTTTTCTGGTGACAAATATCAATGAGATACATTTTATATAAACTCTCTTTTTTTCTCTTTTCCATTTGTTATAGCTAGATTTTTAGCATATAATCTCATACAGAGATCCAGTTTGGTCCAGTAGTTAAGGTGCCAAGCTAAAACAACGAGACTTTTCACCTAGAAAGCAGAAGATCATAAATTCTAGTTCTGCTTTAACCGTGGAAGCCAGTTGGGTGACCTTTGGCCAGTTGATCACTGTAAGCCCAACTTCCCCTCATATAGGGTTGCTGTTGTGGCAAAAATGGGAAGATGAAGGTTTGTTGGGTATATTCACCATCCTGAGGTATTTGGAAAAATAAAAGTGGGATGTGTTAAATAAAATACATTATTTTAAAAATAATCTTATAAATAGTAAAGCAAAACACAGCCCTACACAAATAATAAAAATCAAACCCAGGCCTGGGACCAAAGTTTCAGGGCTTTCTAGAACTCCAGGAGAAAGTACACTATCTAAAGGGTTGCTGTTCCAGAGGGTGGGATCTGCAATAGAAAAGTCACATTTTCTCGATCCCACAAGATTACAAATGTATAATGAAAAGGACCTAAAGGCACTGACTGCCAGAATGGACTGGGCAGGCAGAGATGAATGAAGATAGTCATCAATGAGATACCGAGGCTCTATGTATAGGATCTGACAAGCAATAATTAGCACCTTTAGTTGCACTTGGAAGTTAACTGACAACCAATGCCACTCGAATAGCAGTGGTGACATAGGCATACTTAAGGTAACAATTACTGTGATGGCACAGTGATGAGAATTCAGTACTGCAGGCTACTTCTGCTGACTGCTGGCTGCCTGCAATTTGGCAATTCAAATCTCACTAGACTCAAGGTTGACTCAGCCTTCCATCCTTCTGAGGTTGGTAAAATGAGGATCCAGATTGTTGGGAGCAATATGCTGACNAACGGCGCTTCCAGGTTTTTGGTTGCTTCCGGGTTTTTGGTTGGAAAGCGGCGTTTGGGTGCTGAAGGAATCCTCACGCCTTAGTTTCGTCGAAGGGGGGGGGCGGCTTTGAACGAAGAGCTGTCCCGATGGCGGTGGAGTCTCGCGTTACTCAGGTACCGGTCCATGGAAGAATGAATAATCGTGAAACCGGTCCCTGGTAGAAAAAAGGCCGGGGACCACTGCTGTAAACCACTTAGAGAGGGCTGTAAAGCATTGTGAAGTGGTATATAAGTCTAAGTGCTATCGCTATTACTAAACACCCTGTTGCATTTTGAACCAGCTGTATTTTCCAGAGGGTCTTCAAGGGTAACCCCATGTACAGCACATTTCAATAATCCAATCATGAGGTGAGCAGGGCATGAGTAACTGTCTGAAGGGTTTAATAAACCTGAAGAGTTTATGTATTGTGTACATATAAAAATACAAAATGTGTGTGTACGTATAAAAATATATTGAATGTCAAGTAACTTTTTAAAAGTAATAACTTTTAAAAAATATTTCTTACCTTTCTGTTATTATGTATAACATTTAAAGTATTATGATTATTGAGTAGACTTCAGTACAATAACTCAAATCGTTTTTTTTTAAAGTTTCTGATGCTGAAAATGACTCCCCAACCCTTGGAAAAAATTGAATACGTCCAGCTGTAGAGTCCAAATTACCAGTTCTTAAATATATTTTTATATTGCATTTTTTTCAAGGAGTACCAAAATACTGTACTTAAAATAGCATTTATATATTTTTATAAATATTGTAAAATCTATATATATAAAAGCAAAATACCACTCATATATCATCATGAAATCTTCAGAACCATAAAACCTATAAACTTGAAATTTGGCACGTATGTTCTTCTTGGCTTCTAGGTACTCACTAAGAAAGAGTTTTTCAAAATGACCGTCAGAGCATTAGTATTTCCTATATTATTATTAACATGCTCTGATGCTAAGGAGTTCTACTCCACCTCCCCACCTGAAAATAAATCTGTTCCAAATGCAAAACACAGAGGAGTTTCAGTTTCAGAGCACCAAGCAGCTTTAGTACAAAACAGTTGACCTAAGTCACCCAGGCTCCTTGCTGTCTCCTTCTTGCTCACATAGCAAATACTGTTTCAGTTTCCTCAACTCTCTCATACACTGACAGGATGCTAGCCAGATGAAAACTGATGGATGCTGGTAGGCAGAGGCAGAATTTTTTTCCCTTATTTTTCTCCCCCAAAACTAAGCCCAACTACATTGTTTCGTAGCAAAGCACGAGTATCAAGCTAGTAAATGAATATGGGAGAAAGTAGTCATTACCGATAAAAAGCTTTTAGAAAATGATCCATTCAGAGCCTGCATCCTGGCAGGGCAATATTCAATTTTATCTAGTTGTTGACAAATATTTTACAGTATGTCAGTTCACAAAATCTAGGTTGCGACTTGCAAAAATCACCTGAAACGTTGTTTCTGGAGAAGTTTGAACACCAGTTCCTGGATCGTTTGTGGTCCTAGCCTTCCTTGGTTTTCTCCCCAAACAGGAAAAACAGTTTTAAAATTCCCAGAAGAGATCAGAAGGAATCTAAGGAAAGGAATGGACTAAAGTATTTTTTCCATAATAACTTTGCTTCAATTGAATATTTATGGTCCTAGCCTTTCTCAATTTTCTTCCAAGACAGGAAAAACAGTTTTAAAATACCCTAAAACAGAGAAGAAGGCATCTAAGAAAAGGAATGGACTAAAGCGTCTTTTTCAGAATCAGTTTAACTCCTGTGAACATACTTAGATCTTGTAACAAAATCTCTAGGATGGAGAAAACCCAAAGTGGAAAAATAGTACTTTTGGGGTAAAGCTGAAGTTTTAACCATGATTTGGTTTTTCGTGATCTGTGTGTTCCATGGCCACATTAGTATATCCAATTTAAGAAACTTAATTCAGAAATTTAAGAATACTATTTCTTTATCAATTGGAAAAATGATCATTCCAGTTTTTTTAACACCAATAAGGAATGAAAATATCCAGAGCCCAGCAGCTCTTGTGAAATTCAACTGACATCTTAAATGGGAAGTTTTAAATGGATCCGTTCACAAAAGCCCTGGAGTTTTCAAAGAGTTTTCAACGATTTCTCATCCATTGATTGGCAATTTCTATTCACTGGATGCAATACTGTAGAAGACCATGCAGACATATTTTTACTTAAGTCAAAAGAGTCATCAACTATTGTACCAATAGCTCCCAAAACCAGAAAAAAAAATTACCCATAACAATAAGGAAGCTTCAATCCAAAAAGGAAATCACTTTGCGCGGATAAACAAGTTCGGATCACGTTGCCAACTTCAAAAGCCGATACAAAAATTTATGCCACCAGATAAAGACTGAATGCACCAATTATCACATTAAACAAGAAGAAAATCTACTACCAATTCCACCTGCGCTTTCTACAATTTTGTAAGCAACAAACTAAAAGACTCAAGGTCCATCCCCACCCAAGAAAGGACCTTACGGTAAAGACTGCAATGATGATACTATTAAAGCAACCTCTTCAACACATTCTTTGGCTCAGTATTTGAAAACAGCAATGGATCATGCCGAGTATTCTAGTCGAACTACAGACAACTACAATGATCTAACACATATCAGTTTTACAGAAGACAATGTGAAAAAGCACTACGCAATCTAAACCATCTCTATCTATTGGACCGGATGGAATATGTGCCTACTTCTTCAAAAAGCTATTCACCGCCATAGCCGAACCTCTAAGCATAATTCTTTGAAAAATCTTTCAGGACCAGCTCCTTGCCAAACTATGATCACAAGCACCACGGTCATCCCATCTTCAAAGGGGAGAAACCAGCTAGTTGAAAATTACAGACCAATTCTCTTTATGCTGCATCACCTGTAAAGTCATGGAAATCATATTATTAACCAATTCCATCTTCCTCCACTTAGAAACAAACAACCTACTCTCTAATAAACAATTTGGATCAGGAAAAACTATCATGTAATCTGCAACTCTTACACTGCAAAAACATGTGGACTATACAACTCGATCAGGGCGAACAATAGACGCAATCTACATAGACTTTCTGTAAAGCCTTTGGTTCAGTGGTAAACGACAAACTACTCCTAAAACTAAAATCTTCCTGGTATCTGGAAACCTGCATAACTAGATAAGAAGCATTCCTGTCAAACAGACAACAAATGCTCAAAATTGGGAGATGTCCTATCAATTCTTGTACTGTCAACAGTGTCCCCAAGGACAGTGTTCTAGGACCAACTCTTTTCATACTCTACATAAATGACCTCTGTGATCTCTTCGCTGATTGATGTAAAGCTATTCAACACCACAGACAATACTGCTACCCTTCAAAAAGACCTCGACTATGTATACAGAATGGTCACAAATGGCAGCTTAAATCTCAACAAATAAATGCTCTGTCCTACATATTGGCAAAAAAAAATATCAGAAAATAAAATACAGGCTGAAATAGTCAAGACCTTGTTGATGATTCAAACTCTGTCAAGGATCTTGGAGTACTCATCTCCAATGACCTAAGTGCTAGAGCCCACTGTAACTACATAGCCAAAAAGGCATTAAAAGTTGTTAACCTAATCTTATGTAGGTTTCTTCTCTGGTAATCACACTAATAACTAGAGCATACAAACATTTGCTAGACCTATACTCGAATACAGCTCATCAGTTTGGAACCCATATCATGTATCTGATATTAAATACAATTGAGAAAGTCCAGAAATATTTCACAAGAAGAGTTCTCCACTCCTCTAGTCGTTGGCAGAATACCTTATGCCACCAGAATTGAAATCTAGACCTAGAAAACCTAGAACTGTGCCCGCTTTCAGTCGTCATATAAATATAGTATATAAAATCATACACTGCAATGCCCCTGTCAATGAATACTTCAGTTCAACCATAACACCACAAAAGCAAACAATAGATACAAACTCAAGGTTAATCCGCAACAAACTTGATTGCAGGAAATACGACTTCAGCAAACAGAGTGGTCAGTGTCTGGACTACTCTACCTGACTCTGTGGTTTCTTCCCACAACCCCAACTTAAATCTTAGACTGTCTATCTATTGACCTCACACTTTCCTAAGAGATTGTGTAGAGGGCGTGCATAAGCGCACCACCACGTGCCTACCGTCTCTGTCCTATTGTTCCTTTTATTTTTCTTTTATGTACCCATTTTTAGTATTCATAACTATCTATATATATCTATTATTTATATCTTGTGAAGCCAATTGACAAATCAAATAAATAAATAAAAAGTTTTACTCATTGAGGACAGGGTATAACTGAGAGTTAAGCCCAGGAATAAATGGATGAGTTCACAAAAGCCCTGGAGTTTTCACAAAGAGATTCCAGGTTCGTTACATCTGAGCATTATGGGGCCCTAATACAGTTGATACATTGTTTCCTGAATTTTTACATCCCTAGCAATTGCCGCAGAACTGATATTCTTTGGATAGGAGAGAAAGAACTTAGCCGTTTCCTTTTTTTTCCAACAACGATGTTTTGATTCCCAACAGAAAACTTACAAGTGGTAAACATTGGAAGGAAGTTTTGATCCTCCTCCTTAATTTGGAGACTGCTTTTGTCTCAGAAGTCCTCGAAAGAGCAAGAATTGGCATGGGATCAGATCAAAGTCAAGATGATGCCTCGTAGAACCACACTAGTGAATCATACAGTCCATATAGCGAGTTTATAGTTTCTTTCGAATTTTATTCTCACCAGCATCTGATACTTAGAGATGTGCTATTTCTGTTCAAAGGAAGTTGAGCTAGGCTTGCATTCCCTCTTCCTTTCAAGACACTAAGGCAGCTGTCCTATGCATCTCTATCATCAGGATGGCAAGATGAGTGCCTGCTTAGTTACTGAGGTATTGATACAGACCTCTCTCCTCACATTCAATAATTTTATTTTCTTCTTTGGGAAATGTGAAGTGTCCAGTTCCTGGTGCAATGCCCTTTTTGCAGAATTTTGAGCACTGCCTCTTGGATCTCTTTTAGTTACAGGTGTTCTTGGGGATTCTGTCAACAGCCACCTGCTCTGCCATTTTCTGTATCCCAGCACTGCAGGAAAATGCCTTTGAGAAGATATAAAACAAATTAGAAAAACTGCAGATTTCTTTTCCCAAAGAGGCCTAGCTCTGCCATTGTAGACTGCCTCTTAGTTATTATTATTTAGCGTATAATGAGAACAGGACAGAAATAAACATATACCATGCAATCCATGTAATTATATACAAAAATTATATGGGGATACAGCAGTGGCTTCCTAAGTGGATGTCCAATTCAGCAATGCAACTGATTATTGTCTCTGGCGTTGCTTTGTGCAGATCTTGATCTTCTAGGGTACGGGTCCCCATCGCTATGGCATGCCAGAAACCGGGTTACCCAAACAATCAAAGCCCCATCCGCATGATGCAGGCAGCACACAAAACCATGTTCTCTCCAGTCTACGAAAAAACCTCTCTCCGTGGAACTTGTCCCTGGTGACCAAAAGGTTGGGGGCTGCTGTTCTAGAGAACCAGGGAATATACATCATGGGCAATCTTGCACTTTAATAATTTGCATATCAGCACCACTGCACCACTGCTAGTGTTTGTAAAGCAAACAAGTTTATTTTTATACCTGAAATGGAAACTGTCTATTTTAAACTATAGTATATGGTTATTGAAATGTTTGGCAGTGCCTATATCTAAGTTCAAAATAAAAATAAACTTCCTCTGTAACTTTATCAAATAGAAAAATAACAAACTATCTCTCTTATCTTTAACAAGGTTGCATTTTTCTATATAAGAGGAGTGTTTGCAAGCTGGAAGTATTTTTAGAATAGTCACACAAATGACCAGTATCAATACAATCAATATATGTAGGTTTAAAGCTAGACTATATAAACTTTATATTACTAATTTTTTCCACTATGACAAGTTTATCACCATCTTACTCAACAGGTCATATGCTCATTAAAACTGGAGTATTCGCAGTGGAGAGATGGAAATGGAGGATAATATTTTTGGAAGGCAGTTTGTATTTTTCTTTTTAGTAATGTGGAGGATAGAGAGCTCCCTGCTTCTCCATCTTCCACCATTGTGTAGCAAAAAAATCCCAGTAGTAGAATGCTTGCTAAATGTGCAAAGACCAAATTAATTGATAAAATAACATTATTATAAAAATATGGGACAACCTGGGGGGTTGTTTTTGGGTGACAGTTTAGAAAACCTCCCTCAATAGTTTAATAATTAATAGCAGAAATGTCATAATATCAGAAATAAACAACTGGCAATGATATGGTTGACCCAAAAGGTCTCTGAGGACAATTTGCTCTCTTCTATTTTGCTGGGCATTGACCATAATTAAATAGACTTGATTTGACTTGGAAGGTTTAGGCTTAGGGTTTTTGGGAACCATAGATATGAAATCATTGACACAAAATCAAGCAGATCATTTAAGCAGTTTCTAATCATATAGAAATTCTGAACAACCAGACTGGCCAGGCTTTGGTCTGGGATCTTGAGGAAGATGATTCACATTTGATTGTTCCAGTGAGCTTGATTTCACACCCCCACACCACTGTGTTTTTTTTTACACACCTAATTATTCCTGTAACTTTTCCAATGTGGCATGTAGTTATCACATGCTTTTCCTCTAGGTACACTTTGCTGTACTTTGCTGAAGTCTGTTGTTAAACTGTTTTCAAAATCTGCTGCTAAGCCTTTCCAGATACCTTGCCAAGCCGCTTCCTACTCTTGTCTCAGACAACACAGGCTCTCTTTTGCTGTTACTGAGCTGTTTTTCCTTTCCTTTTCTTCCCTTGGACAGTCAAAATTCATCATGGGTCTACTTCAGTTTGTTCTTCAGACGTTTTCCATAACATGATTAATGAGCAAGCTTGAACCAACTGAAACTAAGCCCGGAATTGAAGGCTGGCCATGAAGTGAAAATTGTACATCAGTCAATAAAATCTAGCTAGCTAACCAACAAGCATAAAACCGAAATGCAGAGTAAATTTGGTGCTGGCAGCCTACGAAAGGAGAAGGATGGATAGAAAACTGACTGGAAGACATTCCATGTATACACACGACATGGCTCTTGAATCTTGATCTATCTTCTCCACTCTTCTCAGGCTTCTTGATCAGTTACTTCGATAAATTTTGGTGAATATAAGAGTGGTATGTGTATGCATGTAAGCAAAGCCTCATATTGCAATCAATAAAGCAAGGAGATTCATAAAAATGTTCTTGTGTACTATGTATTATTTAGTGAGAATCATTAGCTTATCCAATACCTCAGAAATATTGATGTCTGATTGAATGATGTGTGAATGTGCTCCCCACATGCTCCCAACCAATGACAAAGGCTGCCCTGCCTCAACTGCAATCTCAGGGTGCCCCTTTGTGTGTGACCACTTCAGTGACCTTCGTGTGAATTTCCATTTGCAGAAGGTTTTAGTTAACAACCCAGAAGAAACTTACACACTTAGATGACATGGTGCCTCAATATTTCTAGTAGTGGTTTCAGCTGTTCCACAAAGCTTTGGTACATATAATTCTTACTAATGCTTAGTGCTGCCAGTTTTTAAAGGTATATATATATATATAAATGCAGGATTCTAATCTGATTGTTAGCAACTATCTAATTTAGCATATGTGTTATTCTTGTCAACTGTCAATGCACAGAATCACCATGCATGTGATTATCAATCAAAGAGCCCATCATCTTTCCATTCAAAATGGGCAAATGGTGCAATCTGTTGTTTGGCATATGCTGATATTTACAGAAGAATGAGAGGAATGCCTCTGTGGTAGGGCTGCTGTTAATGCTGTTCTGGGAGGATTAAACTGTTATGCATCAGTATTACATGCAAATCCCCTGGAACAGGACCACCAGTTCATACTGTCTCAGGGAAAAGCAGATGCAGCAGTGAAAATCCTCTAGGCTTGAAGCATATGTTCAAAGGACGTATCCCTGAGCTATTCTAAAATGTTCTTAAGTTTTTTTGTGTGTGTATGTATGTGTGTATCTCCTGACTTTTTATCAAAAATCCTAAAGTAATAGCAAACTACTTCTACAGCATTTCCAAGAAAAACTCCATGGATTCAGTCACAAAGGATTAAGGGAAAAGTAAAATGCTTCCACGCTAATGCTTAAAAGATAGCATCAATGCTGCTATGTAGTCACTCTTGTCAATTTTGCGTCAAGATTCATTATCTTTACCTATCTGGCATGTAGGGGTTGAATTCTCTACATAGGGATTTGTTCATCATTTCATCACTATTTTGAAATACATATCAAAATCACATACCTTTTAATATTACCTTAAGAGTGAGGCTCTGAATAGTAATAACTATGTATCAACAGTATTTTCTATAGTTCTGGGATAGTTCTGAATCCTATAGTCTCACAGCTTTCAGTTCTAAGATATCACAATCCATGCCTTTTGCTGTCAAAATGGCTGAGATTGGGTATTGTATCACACTATAAACCATGGGCGAAATGCTTCAAAAGATTGGCTCTCCAACATCTTAGGACATGCCTCCCACCAGACTTTGACAAACATCAGTTTGCCTACAGGGGGAACAGATCAACAGACAATGGAATAGTGACTGCCTTACATTCTGTAGCGAGCCATCTGGAGAAACCCGGAAACTATGTCCGGATGCTTTTCGTTGACTACAGCTCGGCCTTCAATACTATCCTGCCGAGCATTCTTATTGAAAAGCTGAATGACTTGGATTTTCCCTCTTCCATCTGCGACTGGATCAAAGACTTCCTGAGAGGCCAACCCCAAACAGTGAGGGCTGGGTCTGTCACATCCAACTCCCTGAAGCTTAGCACAGGGCTGTGTGCTCAGTCCCTACCTGAACTTACTGTACACATATGACTGTGTATCATCTGACCCATCCACTGTGATCATTAAGTTCACAGATGATACTACCGTATGGGGTCTTATTGCAGGTGGAAATGAAACAATGTACAGAGGGGAGGTTCAAAAATTATCCTCATGGTACCTAGAAAACAACCTGCACCTGAACATCAGCAAGACAAAGGAGATGGTGTTAGACTTCTGGAAGAAGAGAGAGGAACCTACCCCACTCGACATCGAGGGGAGCTGTGTGGAGACAGTTTCTTCATTTAAATTCCAGGGAGTCTACCTCAGCGAAGATCTTACCTGTAAAATCAACACAACCCAAGTGGCCAGAAAGGCCCAACAGAGACTCCATTTCCTTAGGGTCTTGTGAAAGAATAAAGTGGGACAATGATTCATGACCTCTTTTTACCGGTCCACAATAGAAAGCTTCCTCACATATTGCATTACGGTGTGGTATGCTGGCTTGACAGCCATGGATAGAAAGACATTACAGAGGGTGGTAAGCACAGCACAAAACATTGTGGGTTGTTCCCTGATACCACTAGATGACATCTCTCGGGCTCATTGCCTTAGAAGAGTGAGGAAAATTCTCGGGGATGACTCACATCCCTGTCAGCACTTCTTTACTCTCCTACCATTGGGTAGGAGATATAGAAGCATAGCATATTCATACACCAACAGACTGAAGAACAGTTTCTACCCATGGGCTGTCAGACTTATGAATGGAAAATAATTTCATGTCAGCATAGTATGATAGACTTGTGGGGGAGGCGTATTGTGCAACAAGTATAATAAGATTGGGACTGGATTAGGGACTTCTGTCCTCACTGTGAGTTGTGTTGGAGGTGGGTGCACGAAGGGAGGCTCAGCCAATTTCATTGTACACGTTGTACTCTGACAATAAAGGTAATAATAAAAAAACTAAATGGGATGCCCAACATCCCTGTTTATAGCTCCTCCAGTAGTCTAACAGCAACAACTTGCAAATTGAAACTGGCAAAATAATGGTGGCTGTTCCCCTTGAAAGGTAAAATGCTCCCAATCCACCCTTAAACCCTTCTAATTCTGAGTAAGATCGAAATTCCCAGCTAAGAAAGGTCACCCACCCATTAAAAATGGCAGTGGCCAGGATCTCACACTCAGAAACAGATACACACACACACATGATGGCATGTTTGGGGCTTATCGCTAAGTTGAGAATTTAACTTCTCTTTTGGATGAGGATCAATATGAGAAAAGGTTTCACTGTTCATTAAAAGGAAATGTTATTTTTTCTTGCTTCTGAATGCTTGTTTGCATTCTATCCAAACTTATTTTATTTAGTCCATGTATTCTACTTTTACTTCAATGATCATAATTTCTCCTCTAAGATCTGAATGATACTATGGATTCTTCTGCAACTGGATCAAAGCAGCTCAAGCATTTATTAGTGTCTTGTTCTGGGTAGTAAACATCATTCCCCTTGTTAAAGTGTGGTTTTAATGGCACTGATTCTTCAGTTCACCATGATGAGTTGTTTATAAAAAACAGTGGAATGTAGGTAAGAACTTGGGATTCATTCTGTGTTTCCTTTACCTGTTCGTCTAATGGCTCTTTGTCGATAATATCTAATCTCAGATTACATCTTCCTGTTTTTCTTTCCAGGTACATATGGATGGAATACATGCTGACTCATCTTTTAGTAAGATATTGTTAATTAGATGCTAGGCTTTCCCTTTCTCCACAATGTATTTCCTTAAATCTCCTTTCTGCATCTCATTTTTGCTCTCCATGGCCTCCTGCAGCACCCTGCCAGCCAAAATAGTATGTAGGAGGTCCATGCGCATCCACCCTGTGCCTAGTATTTACCCTCCATGGCCTCCTGCAGTACTCTGCCAGTCGAGTGACCCATTTTTGGGCCGTTTTTCATCTGTTTTCAGCCTGATCTTAGCTCATTTTTTGGCCCAGTCAGTTTCTATTGGGCCTGTTTTTCANGGGCCGTTTTTCATCTGTTTTCAGCCTGATCTTAGTTCATTTTTTGGCCCAGTCAGTTTCTATTGGGCCTGTTTTTCAGCCCGTGTTAGGCCTGGTTTTCGGGCCGGTTTCAGCCAGCAGAGTGCTGTAGGAGGCCATGGAGAGTGAAAGCATGGCGTCGGGGATACACACAGATCGTTTTAGCCATCAGAGGCACCACGGGCCGGTCACTTGATATTTCCAGGCTGGCCCTACGGGCCAGATTTAAGCACCCTGCGGGCCAGATTCGGCCTGTGGGCCTTAAGTTTGATATCCCTGACTAACAATGAATATGCAGCAGTTTGATATAAGACATGATGAAGCTGGAGTTGACAGAGTCCTGGATATTACTAAGGTCTTATTTATTCATAAAGAGATTCTTTTGAAAAATTCTCTTTCTCAGAAAGGCAAAGGATCATCTGAAACACACTTTACTTTCAAGCGTGGTGCATCCAGTAAAACTGAGTCTGAGGAGAATTTGGCAAGCTCAGTAAATTTGACTGAATGACCAGTAGCTGGAAAGGTAAGATGGAATGACAATGAATACAGTAGCAATTATTCAATCTTTTGGCACAGAAAGATTCTGCAAGAAAACCACTAAATCTCAACTCTGTTTCACAGACAGGCATTGCCTGTCTTGGATAAGATATGGAACCTCCTACTGTATCTTGGCCAGAGAAAGAAGCTGTCTCTATTTGGCTTCATTTCTTTGTGCAGTTGCCTGAAGAGCTTCCTCCAGTTCTTCATTCATCAAACAGTGATGGATTCCTGGCAAATTCATCTTTTGTCCTCCAAAGCTTCAGGTTATTCTCTGAGTGGGAATCCTCTGGAGCAATGAAACCCACAGGGTAGCACTTTTCCTCTTCCTCCTCCTCCTCCTGTTAGTCTTCCAAGATTAAATCACCTGAGTGCAACTGGAAAGAAAAAAAAATCTTGATTTATTCTAGTTTTTTTCTGCCTCTGCTCTTCAGGCAGAAAAGTACAATTTCAAGTCTAGTTATGTTCGATTTGAATTCTAATTAATCTTAGGATTCTATTTGAAAACCTTTTCAATCAATGAAATCAATTCCATTCCCAAATGAGAGGATTTTCAGAAGGTGTGTGTGCGTGTGCGTGTGTGAGAGGGAGAGAGAGGGAGAGGGAGAGATAGATAGATAGATATATCTGGATTCTTCTGAGAGAATCTATTTTTCTTAAGTTATATAGAGTAAACTCATTATTTCTGGTCCCAACTTTCTTTCTTACAAGATAGGAGAATGATGTACTTCTTCTCTCCCCCNCCCCCCCCCCCCCCCCGATGGCTTTCTCCAAGGAGTACTTTCTGTGTTTTCCTGAAAAATAAGATCTACCCCGAAAATAAACCCTGGTCTGATTTTTAAGCAAGTGGCCAATATGAGAGGGCTGTAAAGCACTATAAAGCGGTGCTAAGTCTGTGCTCTTGCTATATAAGCCCCAACCCAAAAATAAGCCCTAATGAAGGGGCATGGCCAGCAGGGAACTGAATTTGTATTTGCAAATGGCTTTCTTTTTTGCATTATGGATGCATGCATAGATTTTTGAGGAATGTGGAAAAGTTACTTTGCAGAGGAAGATGGCTTTTAAAGGTTCTCATGATTCTTATTACACTAGAAGTCCCTCCAGTTGTATTCCTTGGCTACCGAGGTCTGTAAAGAGGGAGATGACACTTTGGCCAGGTGGAAGCAATTTTCAATTTTAGGATGGCGCCACAGGGTAAATAAGAAGATGGAAAGCAATTTGAATGGCACTGCTGGATTGGTGAACATGTGAGTTCCTCCTCATTATTGTCATTAATTGAAGAAGAAGAAAAAGGTTGAGTTCTCTACCCTCTCTTCTTCCAAGCTCTACCCAGGGCTCCAAGCCATATCAGCATATGGGAATAGTTATAGCAAATCCTTCCAAATTGTAGCATGCTATAACAGGCTATCACAGCAGGTGGTGATTTGGACCTGTTGTTCTCCAATGAGCTGTTCAGAGCATCCAGTAGTGGGAGGTGCTTCAGTTTCCGCATTTATAGGCTGAGCTTGATTTGTGGAACGCTCCTCCTCCTCCATGTGACTCCTCCTCAGCATTCCCCAGTTTTTTGCTCAGCCTCATGCAAGACAGGCAGTGCTTTGGATGCTTCTTTGACCGAAACAGGAATATTAGCAGGTTTGA
>BHFT01035589.1:0-55190 GCA_004320025.1 Laticauda laticaudata
CTCATTCTGTTTTTTCTCTCTTGTGCACAAACTGGAACACTTCCTTATTTGGTAGAGCTATTGAGTTTGAGACACTTCCTTATTTAATTCAATGGGCCATCCAACATGACTTCGGTTCTGCTCACAGTAGTGTAAACCTGAAATGGAGTTAAAGGGAAATAAAAACCTGTCTTCCAAAATCACTTCAAAGCTTCAGAGGGGAAAGAGTTTACAGAAAATCAAGGCCCTGTTTATGATATTACTCCATGTACTGCGGTCCTTCATCCCAAGATGTTCCCCATCATCAAAATATTTGCTCTTACATGTGCATTAATTTCCTAAGGATTCTTCAACAAAATATGGTCACAATAAACTGAAGTCAGGTAATTTCTATTCAGGGTTGGGGATACAACAGCATGTCTACCGGCTTTGCCTCATCCAAATCCCACCTTCTCATCCCAGGCCTGTTGAGCATCAAAATCTGAAGTAGAAGAATCAATAAATTCCCATGGTTTGAATGAAATATTCCTTGGGACTGCAGGGACAAGAAGACCTTAGCTGTGTTCTCTGATGACAATGTCAGTGAAATGCTGAAATTCCTAACAGTATGGTTGAGCAAGTAGATTTCTCAAGGGATTAATTATTAATTTTGTATCCAGGCTTTTAATCCTGAATTTTGGACAATTCAAGGAACAATCATCCTAACATGAATATTAAAATGCTGTTCTTTGTTTCTGGGATGCTTTAAAGCTCAGGATGAATCTAATAAACATTAACTTAGGTGCCTGATGAAAAAATATTTTTCATCTTTTATCAGTGAAGAGAGATAAATTTGGAAAAAGTATTGAACTGAGAAGTGCTGATGTTTGCAACTAATAATTTTTATTGTTCATCTCCCATCATTATTTAGTGGACAGGAATTGTTGATACCTCCCTTAGTTCTACTGTAGGAAATTTTTGAAATCCCTTTCTCTACTGTACTATAGGATAACTATGTGAGTCAATATTCTATATGATATTGTTCTGTGTCAGTGGTCGGATTCAAATTTTTTTACTACCGGTTCTATAGGCGTGGCTTGGTGGGCGTGGCAGGGGAAGGATATTGTAAAATCTCCAGTCAGAGGTGGTATTTGCCAGTTCTTTGGAAATTTCCACTACCAGTTCTCCAGAACTGGTCAGAACCTGCTGAATACCACCTCTGTTCTAGATACAGTAACTCTAAAATGTTGGAGGTATATAAAAAAAAGAACAGCATTAACAGAGATTGTCCATTTAAAATGAAGTGGAAGCTGGGAGAAGGAACAATGTGTTTACAAAATAAAATATTTCTTTTTAAAGTTAAGGTTTTTCTCAGTTATATTCATGGGGAAAAATTAAAAAGCACAAAACCCAAAACAAAAATGCAAAATGGCATTATGTTTGATTTCTAAAAGCTGGCACTCTGTGTTTTGATTATTACTTAACTTGTCAGTGTGGTTATAATACACAATTGTTATTTAAATAAAAACAGAAGAGATAGTTTTAGTTCAAGAAAATATTATGGATAATTAGAATCCTACTGATACTGGAAGAGTTAAAGGCAAAATGAACTCACCTGATTTTAATGGAACAAGAGCTGTTTCTATTTCTCCATTATGCATTCTAATTTTCACAATTACTGAATAATTAGCATTCTTGAAAAATTGCACATTAATACATTTTCTAATATTTTTACCTAAGATAATTTCTTTTGAAATACCATCTTAACAAGAAATGTCCCTGGAGAAAAAGAATGAATATTTAAAGAAGCAAAATTTACCAAAAATTAGAGAGAAGCAGAAACAGATTATGAATGGGCTTATAAAAGTAAGCGGTGTTTGTGAAACTATTAAAAAAATGTCTAAAACATGAAAAGTTTTGAAGCTTTGCTTGAGGCTCATGATTTAATTAGGGAAACTGCCAGAATCCTGACACCTGAACCACATGTTTTACTGGCTTATAACAAATGTTTTGAAGATAAACTCTTACAATTTTACAAAACACAAAAAAATTCTATTTTACAGAGGGGAAAGATGCTGGAGAGCTGGAAAGAGCTAATATTGCATTAATACCTAATGTGAGGCATTTGATTTTAACAAGGAACTATTTGCCAATGTCATTATTGAATAATGACTATAAATTGTTTACAATGATTTTGGCTGAGAGATTGAAAATAATTTTGCAAGAATTTATTTATGAAGGTATGTGTGGGTTTTTGCCTAAAAGAAAGTTAAAAAATATTATTAAAAACGAGTTGGACTATTTGGAGCAACATAAGGAAAAACAAGCTGCATTGATTTTCTTAGATGCAGAGAAGGCCTCTATTAATCTGAGAATGACAGGAATAATTCTCAAAAGAGAATTTTATAAGTTAAGAGGCCTTATAGAGGCCTTCTCTGCATCTAAGAAAATCAATTAGTATTTGCTAACGATTTGGTGTTCTTGGAGGATCCATAAAAGAGAATAAAAATATGAAAGAGAAAATTAAAAGAAGTATATAGCGATAGGTTTTAAGTTTCATAACCAGAAGTCGAAGACATTAACAAAAAATATGAAAATAGAGGATCAAACAAAACTGTTGAAGAAAACTCATTTTAGTTAACTAAATGTATAAAAGTTAGCTAAATGTATAAAAGGAACTTCAAATTTATGTTGCATATATGAAGAACAAGAAGGAACATTTTATTATGCTTCGTGGATGTGTGAAAAAGCTAGAACATTTTGGACTAAAATACATACAGTGATTCAGATTAACTTTCAGTTGAAAGTACAACTTTTCTTCCTGGGACTGATGGATCTACAGTTAGAAAAGAGCCATTGATCACTGTTTTTAGAATAAGATAATTGCAACAAGATTTTTGTATATACAAAGATGGAAAGATCTGGCAGTACCTACCATGAAGGAACAACTAGTGAAAACAATAAAAATTGCTGAAATGGCTAAATTGGCTTGTTTGATTGGAGAATATCTACATTTATTGTGACTTCCTATGGACTTTTACAGGAAAAAGGGAAAAAATGAACTTCTGATTTATGGTTTTGAGGATGAGACATGTTAGATTATAAGAAAGAGAGTCATGATATAACTTTAGAGAGAGAGGTTAAAATATAATTGTACCAATAACTGCTGTGAAAAAGATTGGAATCCATTTCTTTATATCTTTCTTCTTTATTTCTTGAAGTTACTTGTATTTTGCATGAGTAAGTGAAGTAGAAAAAATTGGAAATAACTGAAGTAATTATTTTTTCTTATCAAAGAGCTGTTCGGTGAAGGACTCTTAGGAGCTGAATCTTTCTCCTAATTAAGGTGACTATCAAGCACTGTAGTAAAGTGATTAAAATGTCAGCCTAGGACTATAAACCTTGGTTCATTTTCCCAGTCTGAACATATTTCTAAGCAGGAAGACAGTTGTATAGTATGAGCATCTACAAAGGTATTCCAGGTATCTGGCTTACTGAGTTATACCCTGATGCTTTTAGAAATGTGCTGATTGTCCATAGGCAGCTTCAACCCACCCAGGCTCTTAGCTTACAAAAGTGTGGATGTCTAGAAGAAAAAGAGAATAAGACAACAGACAGTTGAGGAATCAGAAAACAATGTCTGAAAATGTACAGGCAAGCAAAGGATTATTAATCAATTGCCAGGACTTCAAGCAATGGTAAATACTCCATTGTAGTGTGATTCCTGTTTGAAATTTAGCTTAGAGTTTGGCCTGGAACTTAAGCCCATGTCACACTGCACCAACGGATTGCAAATTAGAGATGTAGTGACAAAAATAAGCTTCTGCCCATCATTGGAAACGCATGCATCCATTTGTGTACTGTCCATTGCTTACTGTTTCATTAATGCTTCTATCTGTAAAAATCTGTCTACTGCTATTTTATCCGGTCAAAAGTTTTGAGCTGCGACAAAACTTTTTGAGCGGTATGAACTTTGGCCGCGTACGATCGACATCTGCGACACCATACCGCCAACAAACATTCTACGGTCACGTTTGTCCATCCGTTACACATCCGCTGTACCTCTTCAGCTTCTACTCTGGCATCCCCTTCAGACTCCACATCTGCTGCAGCTGAAAATCAGAAAGGGGAGGAAGCGAAAGTATACGAAACGTCGCAGGACAGTGTTTAGTAGCAATGAAATAGAAAGGATGTAAGCGGATGCATCTCGTATATAAAGCATAAAAAAGACACAAAACCGTTTGTAATATGGGAACATATCTCGGATATTTAGGTGTCTGGGTTGCCTTAGAGTATGTGGAAGAACACCTAGCGGACAACTGATATTCCCATAAAAAAGGGGAGGAAATCACGTGGATCTCACTATCGGTCCAGCAGCCGTCATGTACAGACCTCGTTTCACCCTTGGTCTTGGCTCTCCACATCATCCATTGTTCTCCACCATGGATCTGCACACTCTCTAGGTTAGCTGCATTTCATTCAACACCAGAACCAACCCTGTTCAGACATTTTCAGACCTTTTTCTACGTAGGAGAAAGAAGGAGAGGTTCACAAGAGCTGTGTGGGTCCGACGATGTGATCGGTAAGAAGGTTGAGGTTTGGGACTCTATGACAATGCTGATGGTGGAGCTGAGGAATGAAAGACTCGTGCATCTCCAGCACTTCATGAGGATGCCAGCCAGCCATGTTTGAATGAAGTTGTGGAGCATCTGAGGCCCAGGTTGACCAAGCCAAGTACCAAACTTCCATCCCAGCCTGGACCCCTGTACTGAAAGGTGGCACTGACTGCGCCACCTGGCCTCTGGGACCACATACAGAAACATGCAGTATTGCTTGGAGAGTGCCACACAAACAGCATCAGCATTGTGGTCAGAGAAGTGGGTGCAGGCCATCATCCGAAGAATACGTGGAGGAGCTCCTCCAGTGTCCCACCACTGAAGAAGGCTGGAGGAAAAGTTGCAGAGCAGTGGTATCAGTGGTGAACTTTCCCAGACCGTTGGAGCCATAGATGGGGAAGCACGTGCCTGCAAAGCTCCAGTCAACTCAGGGATCCAATTATTTCAACTACAAGGCTTCTTCAGGCATCATCCTACTTTTGCCATGGTTGATGTGACTACGTTCATGTACATCGATGCTTCATAGGCAGTGGGTCAGCTTCAGATGCCCAGATATACAATGCCAGTGACCTCAAAGGATGGGCCTGAAACACAAACCTCATCATGGGTTTTCCAGATCCAGACCGCCTACCCAACGACACCACAGATGTTCCCCTACTTCATCGTGGGGGATGACGCCTTCTCCCTCAGAACCTACCTCATGAAGCCCTACAGTTCCATTCGATACCTCACCCGTGAAGACAGGATCTTCAACTGCAGGCTGTCCAGGGCAAGACTGGTGGTGGAGAACGCCTTTGGCATCCTTGGCAACAGGTTCCAGGTACTCTCTCACCACCATGCAGCATCGCCCCACAAGACTGTGAGGAGCATCATGGAAGCTTGCTGCATCCTGCACAATCTCATGCGCACCCGCTACCCGTGTTGCAGAACAAGGCCTTGGGACCATCAACAAGGCAATGGGGACATGGAGCCTGGTGAATGGATGGTAAGGACAAAACCTCGTAAGACACTGTGGATGTGCAAGGGCCCCACAGAGCTTCACGTGAAGGGAAGAAGCAGCGCAACCTCCTGAAACACTGGTGCAACTCCCCAAGCTGGCGAGCAGTGGAGTGGCAAGACAAGGATGGTAGATGCTTAATGGAGTGCTTCCTTCAGCCTCTCTCATCACACTGATGAGACTTGGCCATGTATGTTGAGTGGCCCTAGAATGAACCAGGGCAATAATAAAGAGCTTTGTTTATTTTGAAATGTGTTGATCAATGATTAAAATTGTATTGATAATAAAGGTCCATACTGTGTGGCAGCTGGGAGGGTGGACCATACAGTCCCACTATGCTTGCACTGGAGGTTTATCTATCCCACAACTATCCTTACCATCCCAAACTATCCTTATCCACAGTATCCTATCAATCCCACAGCTATCCTTACCATCCACCAGCTATCCTTACCCATCCCACAGCGATCCCATCCCACAGCTATTCTTACCCATCCCAAAGTGATCCATCCACAGCTATCCTTACCAATCCCACAAGCGTGCAAAGGCTTAACCCTTTTTTTCAAAGTTTTCCCCAATTACTTTATTAAGTAAAAAAAATGGAACCAAGTGTGTGAAGCAAAGATAACCTCTTATTAACAACAAACTGTATGGCTTTATTAAAAAGCAAAATAACCCAAGTAAAGTGTCTTAAGCAAAGATAAGTGAACAGGTAAACAACTCAGTCTCTGGCACTCTTCTCAGTCACTCTGAAGGTGTGGCCCATGGTCTCCAGATGTAAAGGGGCCAGGGAACTGTGGAGGTGGCTGTTGCTGGAGTGCTGGTCTGAGGCCCAATTGGGGTGCCTGGCCCGAAGTACAACAGGAGATGGTTTGCAGAAAAGCTCTCAAGAGAGCTTGACTCAGTCCTGTAGGGTTGAGAGGGCCTTCATCAAGTACCTGGGATGTCAGGCACAAGACTGATGACAGATGTCCATTGAGGGGCTTGGCTGTGGGGTGGAGGAAGGAGGAGGTAGTGTGGGGCTGTGTGGTCTGCCAGCTGGGGTCAGGTGAGTGTCTGTGGCATCTGTGGCATCCTAGGAACCTGGGTCTGGGACTGGAAGGGCTGCCCTCTTCTGTGGGAAGTCCTGGTTGTGGTAGGCTGGTAGGCGAGGGGCTTTGAAATCCGTGGAAGGGCCTGTGACATCGCCTGGGTAGAGGAGCAGACTTGTGAGTGGGTAGGAGCAGTTCAGCTGGGCCTGGAGGGTGGTGCAGAAGAGCTGTGATCCTCTCCTTCATCACCTGGTACTGGGCCTCGGGCAGGTCCATGAGGTCTGGCTCACATAGGTGATGAAGGCTTGCAGTTAGAGATGGTATGTCGAAGTGGACCAGCTTGGAGAGGAGATCTGTGCTGGTTTGATTGTGTCCCTGATCTCCAAGAGGACAGTGTGGCTCTGTCCCTCCGGTCTGGCTCTCTGCCTGCTTTCTGTGGAGGTGGAGCTGGGTGTGGGTGTGGGTTGGTCTCTGGCGGCTGCCGCTTCTTCTTGCTCCATCTGAGACAGGGGATCCTCCACGTCCTCTAGCACAGGGAGTGCAGCTGTCAGGGGGGTTCTGTCCTGGGGCCCTCCAAAGACACCTGCCTGGACACTGAAGCTGTCTCCTGGCTGGAAGAGGAGTGGCTCTCTATGGGCTGTCCGAGGAAGAGGCGTTGACAGAGGGGCTGCTCCTCGGTGGCGGACCTCACCCTCAAAGCTGCACCTGGCCATGAAATAGGTCTCCTGGTCAGTGAGCTGGACAGCGGCCTGCCCAGATTTCTTCAGGTGCAGCTGCCATACCAGGTGTGCATGTTTCCACCATCCAAGAGTACATCTGAAGTGTAGCCGCAGGCTCTCCTCCTTCTCTCTCCATGCTGCCTGCTTCCTCTTGGTGTCGCGATAGAGCCTGTGGCCCTTCCTCCACAGGTACTTGTTCTCCTCAGCCATTCCAGCACCTCCTCCTCATGGTCTTCGAAAATGGAGTACTGTTTCCTCTCCCGCTTCTCCTTGCCTTGCTCTTCCTCCCTCTGGCAGGGGCCTTGCAGGGCCTTCAGCAGCAGGGCTTTGAGGGCCTTGGGGCTGGTCCATCACAGCCAGCACCAGCAGGAGAAGCACCACCAGCAGCAGGAGAAGCAGCAGCAGCAGCAGCAGGAGAAGCACCAGCAGCACCAGTAGGAGAAGCACCAGCATCAGCAAACAGCAGGAGGAAGCACCCAGCAGCAGCAGCAGTACCAGAAGGAGTAGCACCAGCAGCACCAGCAGGAGAAGCAACCAGCGTAGCAACATCAGGAGCAGCACAAGCAGAAGCACAGCAGCTTTAGAGTAAGCGCCAGGGGTGGGATGGTGGTTCTGTCCTTCTTGCCAGAGGCTGGCAGGAGTAGGCACAGGCTTCCTCTTCTTCCCATGGTGTTCTCTCTCAAGAAGTCTCTTGGCAGCAGGTTTCTTTCCTCTGAATGTGACTGCTTGCGAGCTGTATCCTTTTATATCTGAGCAGCTTACGCAATTCATCCTCCCCGCATGCACAATGAATGCTTTGCATCCACTATGCATCCATTACGCATCCTATAGGGTGTCCATGATGCATCCGCATCATCCGCTATGCATTCCGCTCCTTCTGCTACGTGTCCGCTTCGCTATTCTCCCCCGGAAGCCCTGCAGTGTATCATCCACTTCCATCCGCTTCCATCTGCTAGGCTTCCTATGAACATCCGCTTTATATCCCCGCTACATCCTCCCGCACATGTTCCTTTCCATTGTTGTCTGCTCTGTTTAATTAAATTTGGGGCACTTTTGAGAGCGGATAACAACGGATGGAAAATTTGCTTGTCCGCTGTGCCCTTTTTGCATACGTTTTGCATCCGACGGCCAGTGTGACCTAGCCTTTAATAGCGCCCAGAAGAAGAGCAACTCCACACTGAGATAGCACCTAATCCCAAGTTTTGAAAGGCAACAAAAGTTTGATGTGATTATACAAATTGTAAGAATTTTATTTCTTTTAAAGATTGAAAGAGAAAAAAAGAATAAAAAATGAACAAGTCTGTTGTTAATATAACAGTAGATCTGTTTTTACACTGTGTTTTGGCTTCTATTATTCTATCTTTGCCCAACCCATGACACTGTTTTGGGGCAGAAATGTAAGACAGGGCAAAGAACTATGTTGTGTTATGTTATGCTCCTTTGAGAAATAATTGAATAAACCAGAGGTAGTATTCAGCAGGTTCTGACCAGTTCTGGAGAACTGGTAGCAGAAATTTTGAGTAGTTCAGAGAACCGGCAAATACCACATCTGACTGGAGATTTTACAGTATCCTTCCCCTGCCACGCCCACCAAGCCACGCCCACAGAACCGGTAGTAAAAAAAATTGAATCCCACCACTGGAATAAACCTCTGTTAGGTAGATGGACAACATCTTGTGTTGTTACTACTAGTTCAGTTTTTACACAAAATTATGAATATTATCATGTAATCACTTTTACATCTATTTTTATTGTTACAATTTCGGGCAGCATTTCATTCAGTGGCTATAAACTGGCATTATTAGAGACTTTGAGACAAATAAAATAAAGACTATAAAAACATTTCTGTGGAGATCCAGACTGATGAAATGATTAAAGTACTAGGCTAGAAACCAGAAGACTGTGAGTTCTAATTTTAACCTTAAAGCCAGCTGTGTGGCCTTGGACCAATCACTCTTTCGCAGCTGGAGAAAGAAGGTAATGGCAAACCACTTCCAAAGAATATGCCAAGAAGATAATCCTAATCCAGGCAATCACTAAAAGTCAACATTGAGTCAAAGCCACAAAATAGTAAATGCAAACAATTGTAAAAACAAACCCCAAACATCTTGTACATGCTATAGTGGCTACAGTTCACATCCATCTTCAGCCATGGAAATTCAGTGAATATCTTTGGACCAATTTTGTTTCTTAGTCCCATCTACTTTACTGACTTGTAATTATGAGAAATAAATAAAGGAGGAAGTCCTATAACCCTCACTGGACTCTTGGAGAAAAGTTGGAATATTAGCCCAACAAATGATAATAATTGCACTCATCTACAGTGAAACCTCATAAATACAGTACTTAATATCCCTTTCCAATTACTGCCCTCAATCCAAAAACATTGTTCAGGCAGAAAAATCCTTTTTATTTTATCAGAATCTTTCTCACTGAGTTGTAAATCGGATTGTATCTGTTCAAAATGCTGAAAGCAAAGTCCCTGAAAAACTAAATGTATCAAATAAGTCCTTCAAAATGCAAGGCATCTTACAGATCTAAGACAGACAGGAAATTTAAAAATGGCTTCTGGTAGATATCAAAACTCACAATTCATTTTCTTGCGGTTGGGTTTGGGGTTTGGGGGGGGAGTTGTCCTTGTAATGCTCAGCCACTCTCATATTCTGGGAAACATGAAGACAAAAGAACTGGAAGAAAACAGAACACAAAAGGATGTGTATCAAGACAGGGATGAATATTCATAGGGATTCCACTAACTTTGTGTGAATGATGACAAAGAACCATTATTGGAGCTCTCAAACAAAAAGTTAGCTTTGCCTCATTTTAAGTTAGGAGGCAATTAAACAGAGAAATTTAATTTTGTGTTACTATGGGCAAACTTGAGTGAACAGTTAAAAAGGAAGAGAAAGGTTTGTTTTATTTTGATTATTTCTGAAATTTATATGAATATATTTTGTTAAATATGTCCATGTGTATGACAGCAAATTATATATTTTCTAATTTCTGGGCTTATCTATGGGGTTGATTGGAGAAGTAATATGGAAATTGTAGCTAGCCCAAATATTTTTTTTATTTGTTAAGTTTATTAGCTACCCATCATGCCTCATGGTAACTCTGGGCAGTTTATTTCTCTCTTTTTGGGGGATCCTGTAGTGGAAAGACTTTTTTAGGTCTAAACCTCAGTCACAGCCAGTAGACCAGTCATCAAAAAGAATTCTGTATTATCCATGCCTCCATCCACCCATCCACCCACCCATCCATCCAATTCTTCACAAGAAGAGATGGCTGATACATATAGAGGCACAATAATGCCTCCATACAGAAAACCTGGGGAGATATATTTGAATAATGGTCAAACAGGCCTGACTAACCATTTGGGAGAGATGGAACTAATTAAATGGAGGATCTGGAATCAACAGCTAAAAGGTAAGAGGTTATCAATGGATTTGTTTTGCCTGTAGGATTGTTGTTCAAAACAAGTGAAAGTGAGGCAGACATTTGATTTTGACCAAGAGTAACCCAGGTAGCATTAATTACTGTAGAGTTCAAAACTATGTTATGAGCCACAGTGGCACAGTGGTTAAAATGCAGTATTAAAGGCTACTTCTGCTGCCTGCTGCCTGCTTGCAATTTGGCAGTTCAAATCTCACCAGGTTCTAGGTTGACTTCCATCCTTCTGAGGTGGATAAAATGAGAACCCACCTTTTTGGGGGCAATATGCTAACTCTGTAAACCACTTAGAGATGGCTGTAAAGCACTGTAAAGTGGTATATAAGTCTAAGTGTTATTGCTGTCACTAGTGCTACTGAGATTGAGGGTAACTGCCATAAAAAGGCTATAATATATCTCTATTATTCTATAGGAATAAGCAAACTGCAGGGAGGGGGGAGTATTTGGAATATTTTATTGGTGAAGATTTGATGTTCTCTTTTTTTGACAGGGGAATTATTGAGTCTATCATCTGCACTTCTATAACTGTTTGGTTTGGTTTGGACAGACACAGACTTCAGAGAGTAATTAGAAGTGCAGAAAAAACAATTAATACCAACCTGCCTTCAATTGAGGATTTGTATACTGCACAAGTCAAAAAGAGGGCTGTGAAAATATTTACAGACCCCTCACAACCCGGACATAAACTGTTTCAACTCCTACCCTCAAAATGATGCTATATAGAGCACTGCACTTCAGAACAACTAGACACAAGGACAGTTTTTTCCTGAACACCATTACTCTGCTAAACAAATAATTCCCTCAACACTGTCCAACTATTTACAAAGTCTGCACTACTATTATTATTAATCTTCTCATCACTCCTTATCACCCATCCCCTTCCACTTGTGACTGTATGACTATAATTTTGTCGCTTGTATCCTTATGATTTATATTGACTTATATTATATTGATTATTATTGATTATATTATATTGATCCCAGTATGATTTGATTGCTTATTGTACCCTATGACTATCATTAAACGTTTCACTTATGATTCTTGACTTTTGACAAATGTATCTTTTCTTTTATGTACACTGAGAGCATTTGCACCAAGACAAATTCCTTGTGTGTCCAATCACACTTGTCCAATAAAGAATTATCTTCTATTCTATCCTTTTAAGCCAAGAAAGATCATTTAGAATCAATGGGCCATCTGTTTCTATAGCTCCAGAATGCCTTAAAATTGTATGACTGACATTTGATCATTTTCATAGGTTCAATATATCTATTGTGGTTGAAGCCCTATAGATATTATCATGACGTGCTATTTGGAGGCTGAAAAAAATTGATAAAGTATAGGAGAGGGTTTTCTTTTACACGGTTGTTGAATAAACAGATCAACAAAGTCACTTGAGAGCATTAGGAATATATTACAGATACAGGTAGTTTTTAACTTTCAACCAGTCACTTAATGACCATTTGAAGTTATGATACCCCTCCCCCCCAAATGTACTTATAACCCGGTTCTGATATTCTGATGGCCACCCTCCCCCACAGATATGACTTCATTTCAGGCAATCAACAACTTTTACTCTGGTTTGCAGTGTCTCACAGTCACATGACTGTGATTTATGTTTTTGCTTTTACCAAAAATCAGCATTCATTTCCAGTTTTCAGCAAAAAAGTCTCATAGTCTGGTTTGCTTAATGACTGTTGCAGTTGGTAATTGCAGAATCACTTAATGTTTCTGGTAGATATTTAGGTAACCACCACAAAAAAGTTTGTCAAATCAGATCAGTCATGTGATAACCCTATTTATGATCATCATGACATACAGTATTATCATAATGGCCATGCTCCATTACAGTAACAGATCAAGGATGATCTGTACTTTGCAAACTTGGCAGTCATATTTAAATGTATTTCCCATGATTCAGTTATCTATACGGTTAGCATGCCAGCAATATCTTTGTCTCTATTGACATGTCAACTCTGCATATGAATTCATCATAGCATGTCATTGTTTAATTCTAGGCTATATGTCAGCTTAAAGCCAACACAGTAAATTCCAGTAGAGTCAAATTTTTTATTTGCTTATACCTAATAGCTAGAATCTTGTTAGACTAAAGCTATAAACCTGTACCTTAATATACATAAACTTGACAGATTCTAGGGCATGGCTACCCTGTAGCTTTTCTTTCCTCCTCCATCTATCTCTTAATTTGAGCTTCTTTGGAAACAGCAGTTGTCCTGCCGGGATCCCTTCACATGCCTTCTCCAGGGATACATTCCATCACATTATAATCTAGGTGAATTCATCTTTCCTTTTTATCAACCTTTGGAATAAGACTTAACCATGAGAATGCCATGTTCCTGGTGTTCTTCTTGGGGTGTAAGTCAAGATTCTTAGAAGGAAGTGGGATTCATACAGATTTTTAAAATTAATTTTAATTCCAGAAATTAAGGATTAAAGTACAAAATTTTACAAGTTGAGATAAGAACCCTCCAGAACCCTTCTATATTAATGAGTTCATTAAGATGGAGTTTTTTTGAAGTGTTTGAATCTCTTTTTCATAGTGTTTCATGAGAAACTAAGAGTTTATTAGATAAGTCTGCAACAGGATTCCACATCTGCTATTTTTGCTTCTTTCTTTCTCAGTTTCAGTGTAATTTCTTACAATGGGATAGAAATGATGGTATCTTTTACAATGTACAGCCAAAGTCCTCATTTGCAGCCATCATCAGGGCCCTAAGGGATTCTACATAACTGTTGCAAGCCATTCATTTTGTGGAAAACTCCCAACTGCCATTGCTTTGAGTTAATGTTGTTTTAGGAAGGAACGATTATTGTGAGATGTGGAATGGAAGAGAGGCTGCCTAATGCTTGTTCTATTACTTTTCAACTTTTCAATATGGGTGCCTGTTAGTAGCCAAACAACATCCAGTGAGTAATGATGTCACTGCTCAAATGATGTGAATCGTGTTATATTTGTCAATATCACAGTGATGCACATTTCACTGCTTGTGTCATTTGTATAATGTCCCCAGGGGATGTCCAAACTCTTAAATGGAAAAAAAAACACCTTTCCATTGCAAATATAACTGAAACATAAAGAGAGAACATTAGCACAAAATTGGCAGGCAAGAAAAGAATTAGAGTTAACTGGTGAATATAGAAATATTAAACACTTATTGTTAAAGTTCCTTTCCAAAGTATTTTGCCAAACAGGAGCATTTGACATTTTAATACATATAATTATATATAATATATATACATTGGCTGTAATATGAATTTTGGGCAAGGTTTTCTCACAATCCTATAAAAACCACTTAATTCAAAGTTAATTTACTTCGTCAGACTAGTTTCCAGGTAAGTGTATATAGGATTACCATCTAGATATGAATTTGGGAATAGCTTTTATCATTGCTGAAGCTCCTGTTCTATTATTAGTCTTTCTGAAATGGGCTCCAGAAATCCAATTACTTATTGTACTTCATTACAAAGAATACAATTCTGTTTCATTTTATTTATATCTGATTCTAAAAACCAGGTTTGAAAATTTCTATATCTTATTATTCTATATAATGCATTCTTTCTATAACTTAATACCTATTGATTATCTCAGATTGTGTGGGAGAAGCCAGTATTGGTAGTATTTTATAACCCCTTCCTCAATTTATTTCAAGATTCTCTATTTAAATGCTCTGTCACATAAATTAATAATCTCTGGAAGTGCATTCTATCATCCCTGACTACTCTATATTAGTGTTCCACTGCAATTTCTGTCAAAAACAATTTCGCTAGATATTCAAAAAGCTGGATGCCCTGATGTTTTCCATCTAGATTTTTTATGATTTTGTTAAATCAGAAATGTAGTATTGTAGTATGAAATATAGGGGTCCCATTCCCCCCCAGATAAGATTTTGCAAACTGTGCATATGCATATGTATAGACAAGAAAAGACCTCACACTGAGAAATGGATGGTTCTTAACCTCATCCTTAGGAGAGCAGTTAAGATTCGATTCTGCCAACTTTACCTCATGCTTCCCATTTTGCTTGTGCTTCACAAATGGGAAGGGAAGATTTGATGGACCACTAAGTGCTTTTCTGCCATCCGTTTCTGTATTGCTATATTTAAATTTTCATGTGAATTTTCATCTTAATCAATGCATTCAGGAATTTACTGTAAATTACCTCCTTATATTATTTAGTGAACTATCAAGTTTTTTTTTATCATTCAGAGCAGACCTGTCAAACTTGCGGCCCAAGGGCTGGATAAGTCACATGCAGGCCATGCTGACCCTGGCTCCACAAAGGCAAAAAACATTGCAATACATCATGATCAGGCCTGTGAGACAATTGAGTTTAAGACCCATGATATAGAGGTATATATACATTGGGAAGTAAAATAAATGGATGAATGAATCAATAAATAAATGTGCAAAAACAAGGTAAACTAAAACTGAATTCTCTAAAGAAGTCAGTCTTATTTGAGCAGACCTTTAAGATGATGTCTTCTTTATATATAAAACTTTGAATACTATATTTGCAAGCCAACACTGCCAAAAATTTAAGAGTGGAGAAACAAATAGATTTTTCTTATTTCTATAGTGGATATTGTTTGGCTTTTATGATGGTAGAAGAGATTCTAGTGTAATTTGTTTTGCAATTGATTAGAGACAGATGCCATAGATGGTGGACAGCCAGTATAATATCATACAATAGTTAAGACTTTTGGTGATCATTGAAAGGAGGAAGATAATAATTCAATAAGAAGCCTATTCAACATTATTCTGTCATAGTTGGGTGGATAAACCCCATTTCTCAAACTGAAACTGAGACAAAAGTGCTGCAGTCTGAACATTGGGCTCTTGAACTGAAATTAGAAGGCCTGAAGAAGAATCCATTGCAAGTTAACAGCCTTAACTGTTTGAACAAGGCTTCCTGAGACATTTGCAAACACACGTTAGTCCCCAAAACCTTTCATTTTATTTCAACACCTGTGAATTATAGTCATTCACAGCCTGTAATGTGTTGTGGTTTGCTAGCAGCAGGTGCGGACAGCTGAGGTCTCTGACAGTGAGGACTTGGATGAGGGGCCTGCGTGTGATGCAGGGATGGGCCCAGAGCTATTGGAGAGTGGGGTGCTGCCTTTGGAGGTTGTGGAATCTGGCAGTAGTGATGAAAAGGACCCCGGGGACCTGTGCTCAGTGTACGTGCATGCAGGGCTGCTTGAAGGAAAGAGCAGCTGAAGCAGCACGGGTGACTCAGGAGTAAGGCTGGAAGGTGATGGCCCCTCCCATAAGGGATAAAAGTCAGCCTTCAGGATTGGCTTCTTGAAGAAAAGCAAAGAAGTTCTTTCTACTCAGAGTCCTCATTGAAGCCCTGCTTACTCCAGTTTGTTTTTAAAAACTTCTGGCTTTGGATATTTATCTGCAATTAGTCTTTTGTTCTTGGCAGCCTTTTGCAATCTTGAAAGGGCTTGCTCTTATCTGGGACAATTAGTTCTGAATGACTTTTGGGTGTGAATGAACAGAATTCACAGCGCTGCATTAAAAAGGTTTGCTTTTATACTTACTTTGCATTTGTTTGATTTGAACAAGGGTTGGGTCAGAACATAATGAGTCTCAAACAGTTTGTAAATAGTCGCACAGAAGTCTGCCAAAGTCCTTCGGGATAAGTCTGATAAGTGTGCACCTTTATCTTTCTTGAAATGTTGCCAACGATTAAATTGCCAATTCGTTGTACAAGGCCAAACAGAGCACAAATTCAACACAGAGCTTCAGGTTTCAAACCGACCAGTACGAACAAAATTGCTTCCTGCAAAAGTTCATGTCCCCTTGCTCCTCCTTTATGTCTTATGGGAGGGCCAATCACTTCCAAGCCTTACTCCCGAGTCGCCTCTTTTGTCTTAACTGTTCTTGCCTTCTGGCAGCTCTGCACATGAACGCACTGGGAATAGGCTCACCTTGTTCCTCTGCCTCACTGCTGTCAGATTCTGGAGGCTCTAGAGTCAGCACATAATTTCCAGATGGCCTTGGCCCCATCTCTGTATTGGATGCAAACCCAAGTCTTCCCAGACTCCCGATGGCCTATGTTCTGAGTCCTTCCAGACTGGCCTATGTTCCACCCCACTGTTTGAGTTTGCTGCCATCTCTGCAGGCTGCCAGTGGACCACAACATTAACATCCCACCATTACTCCCACCACTGTCTAATACAGGGTGTAAAACTTGCAGCCCGCAACCTGGAGGCATCATGTGCTGGCCCCGCCCCAGCTCAGTTTAGCAAAGGGGGAAAATGTCCAGATAAGTCATGTGACGCTGCTGTGATGACGTGAATTTGACAGACTTTCTCTAATATTACTGCAATCTCCTCCTTTACTGTATATTATCCTCCACCTAAACCCTTCCTATTCACACTACCTTTGGGGCACTCAATTAACATAATGATCTACAATCAGGAAATCTACAACCAATATTTCCTAATCCCTACCTACTTCTATAATTAGCATCAATAGTATCTGACACTATTCTCTCCATCCCAATAATCATGTCTATTAGTAGGCATTGTTGCATTACTTCTGCAAACATCAAAAAGTGTCAGTTTCTTAGCATCACATAGACAGTTCATGTTACTTCAGTGAGTCGATGTACTACAGACACTCCATGCTCATGTCCTATTTATCCACATTGCTACAACCATTGCAAGATTTTTGTTGTCCATTTTCCAGCAAAGCTTCGTTCTCCATTCCAGTCACTTCAACTCACAAGTTTCATAATCCCCACTCCCAACAAAACTACCCTGTTTCTCCAACAATACGGCCTCCCCCAATAGGAAGTCCCAGCATGTTTTATAGGCATGAAATGAAATTAAGCCCCTCCCCCCAAATTAAGGCCTATATTAAAACACATGAAATGGGGAGGAATGGTGTGAGGGGGGCTTGCCGTTAGGAAATACTTTTGTTGAACACCCGGATATGGTGCTGCCTGCGTTGACCCCGATATGAAGTGCCCCACCAACGCCAAGGTCAACATCCAAGTCGTCACTGCCCACCCGCCTGAAGATGCAAGGTGGGGGAATTAAGTCACCTCCGAAAGGATGGCCTAGCCATTTTTTCAGGGTTCAAAAAAAAACAACAACCCCGGCCTTATTATATGAGAAACACGGTAATTATGAGCCCCAATATATCCATATCTAGCTTTCTAGCAATAAAATAAACACAAGCTAATAACATAAAAATTCTAATCAGCATTTTGGTTGCTCACCTAAAACAGCTCCCTCTCCACGAATTTGTATTTCTTTCTATAAAGTCACTTAAACTAATTTATGTTGGGATCTAAGCTTTAATGTCTGGAATATTTATTTGATTGAAGAGTAACTGAGTGATCTGGCTCCCTCATTAACATATAAACTGAGCCCATAAATCTCCCTAAGCTACAATATTTTTTTAATTGAATAGGTCATAATTGGCTTACAACCTAACCAGAAATCATGGTTTATGTACCATAATGGTTCACATACTCATTAAACCAAAATCAAAGGCAGACATCACATTATGGTTTGGCACAAGCAGGAATAAAAGGACATACCTTATAAGATTATCACTTTATTCATCAGAAAGATCTTGAATATAAATTTGCTATCTTTCTTCTTCAAGATATGAAAATTGCAAACCCACTATTGGAGGAAATATCTATCTGGTTCAGTTCCAAGCTAGGAGAAAATTACTGGAAACATGGAAGCTGATTGGAAAGATGGTTTACTGATGAAGCTGAAGCATATGTGATTCTGGGCAGCTGACAAAATGGAGTTGAGAGTGGAGGGTTTTTATACCTTCTTTGGGCTTTGTATTTGAGTTCCTGTTCCTGTGCAAGAATATGTATTCTATTGGCTATTGTCAGATTCCTATGGGATTGTGTAGGGATCATAGCTGGCTCTATAGGCAAAAGAGGAAATGCAAATCTTAGATTTTTGTTTGAACTAATTTGGTTGAAGTTTGGACTACTCTGGGGGTTATGCAATGAAGGGGTATGTGTTCTGAAAGGGAGTTGAGCAACTCCTATTGTGTCTAATGACTTTCATCCTGTGTTGGATCTTGGGTGAGGGGCTGTTTCTAATCCCACCATTCTGGCTTTGTTTCAAAATATCCTGTCTTGAATGAATCACCAAATCTGCATTTCTAAAAGCTGCCTCTTCAGTTTCTGCTTGGGGGCAGGGAGACAGGGGCTGCTTCCTGCCTCTAAAAAACATGTTTCCTCATTTTTCATTTAGGGAAATATAATAGTCTGTTTTTTTAATATTTCCCAAAATTTCATTCTTTTGGGAGATAGGTGCTGACTTTCTACACGACTTCAGGGATTATGAGATTTGGGATATTCATGTAGAAGTGGGGATATATTAGTGAACCAATCACATTTTACTTCACACAAATACAAAGAAAGAACAAAATAATTGTTTAAAAGTAAAAGAGGAGGGTCAAAAATAAAATACAAGACAAAAGAATAATATAAATGTGTCATTTATTTATTCATTGTCCTATCCTAAAAGCACATTTTGCAACCAATAATAAGTAATAAGAAATGTGATATTATTACTCTGGATGTTAAAAGAGCTACAGAGCAATGCTGCAGATTGTTCAATTTCATTTCCCTTTCTCTGATAGAACAGCTTTCATTTGACACCTATTCTATAAATCATAGTTGACATACCAAAATGACTGGATATATACTTTACACCATATAAAATCAAGTAACTGAGATTATGTTTTAGCCTACAGTTTCATAAAATAGAACCCATAGGAATTAGGGCTCTTTAATGCCAAATGGTGTCTGTGATGCTTTAAATTATTATTTTGTATGTGTGTATGCCTTTGATCTCCTGGACAAATCTCTGAGTGTTCTTGGCAAGATTTTCACAAGTGCTTTTCCATTGCCCCCTTTCTAAAGGTGTGAGAGATTGACTGGTCCAAGGTCATCCAGCTGGCCTTGAAGAGAGATGAGAACTCAGTTTCCTGATTTCTAGCCTGGTTCCTTAAAAATCTCTGCACAAACTAACTTTCCTAAACAGAAAAGTTAAACAAGTGGCTGAAATCTTGCACATCCTTTCATAAGGTTATTGGAATTACTTGCAGAATTTTTAGAGGTGATTTAAGGGGTCATTTAAGGCTTGAAAGTTCTAACTCTCCTCAGTTGGAAGATGCGTGTACCAGGCCAGTGAGTGGGTGTTTTTGTTTTTGTATTTTGTTTCAAATTGACCAAGAATGTAAATATGGTAGTTCCTCTTTCCAGGAGTATGCATTGTTCTCTCTCTCTCTACCACTAGATGTCCTGAAAGCTCTTTGACTCTGTGATGTTCTGATGATGCTTGCTTTACACAAACACCCTGCTGTGTGTGAAAGGATCCTGGTTGCTAGGGCTTAGTTTTAGGATTATAACTAATATTTATTGTGTGGAGGTATTAAATTTCAAAAGCAGAAAAGAAAGTGCTATGATAATAGGGAACTTACCAATTATGGGTGATCCGCAAGGAGGGAAAGATAGTTGCTCAGGGCCATGCAGATAGAAGCAACAAAATTAATATTACAAAGGTGAAAAGTATATGATTACTTGGAATGATAGATGGGTTTCATAATATCAATGAGAGGCTGATTAAATTCATGAAAATGTTCTTCAAGCTGCAAAATGATTAGAAGCTAGTCATTGGGAGAAGTAGGTTCTGGTTCTGGGGCATGTGCTAGCACAAAGCTATTAAACTCATGTCATCATGTATTGTGATGTGTCAGGACTTTTTCCCCCTTTGCGAAACCAGGTGTGGGCATGGCTAACTGTGACACATCCAGCCCATGGGCTGAGAGTTTGACAGCCCTGTATTAACATGTACCTGTAGAGACCATTTAATCCAAACTGGGGGAGGGGTAAACAACCAAGGCTAGATCATCAGATTTATAATTGGCTCAGAGGCCCTGTACAAAAGGGATGGAGACTTTGATAACCATGTTGGTAATTTGCAACTATGGGGAACTTATTTGGGGGGAAATGAGCATAATTTCTTTGTAGAACCTGTGCTCCTATATAGTCTCCCCCATCATTTTATATCTCTGGAATGCTGATATGGACTTTCTCTATCTTTACTCAGGGATACAGACCCTGTTCCATGGATAAAACCTAGTTATGTGTGTCTATCAGTTAATGGCACATAATCAATAAATACCAATCAACCAATCCATCACAGGTCTGTTTCCCCTTCTTCTATCAGTACTTGGGTGTGTTTCTATATTAGAGCTATGTGCACTCACTGCAATGATTAAATATCATCAGCTAGATACTTTCAATCAGAGGATCATACCATTACCATTCAGGACATGAAAACCATGGTATTGTTTTCATAGATAGGAAGAATACAAAAATAGTATTTGGGTACTGTTATTCTTGTCACTATGCCACTGGGTAAACAATATCAATTAGACTCCATGGACAATCCTTCAGTATGATGATAATACAAGTTCATATTCCATAGTTCATATGGAACTATGGATCCAGAAGAAAATGAAAAGTTTTATGATCAAATTCAGTTTGAAATTGACAGAATACACAAACAAGATGTGTTGCTTGGGTGGGAAACTGGAATTGCAAAGTTGTAAATATTAAGGAAGGAAACATAGTTGAACTGTATGGAACCAAAATGAAATGAAGAGAACAGCCTATCAATTTTTGCTAATCTAATGATTGCTAACCAAAATGACACCTAAATACTTGAATATCACCAGATGGAAAACACAAGAAATTAAATTGGTAGAAGTACTAAGAAGAGCTCAGTTTAACAATGAAGATGTAACTTTGTTAGACAAGAGGAAGAAGTAGTATAGATAATGATTGGATAAGAAGCAGTTTAACATACCAGAAGCACTGAGGTTGTGGCAAATGTTTCAGGATGGATCTCAAATATTTTTTTGGACTGTAAAGGTGAAAGGGAAGACTTGCAAAATTCTGTTAATGTAATCTTACAATAAAATTAGAGCTGGTACTTCTTGGCATACTTCTTGTTTGGACTACCTCACATGGCTGACAGAAATAGAGAATAAACTGCTTGTGTACAAACTCCAATTCAAGGAAAAGGAAGGGAAGAAAGTTTTCTAGTTTCTATAATGTGATCTTTAACATAAATCTACTGTTTTCATGGACACCATCAAGAATCATTTTGAAATCCTGAGCCTCACTGATATGGAATCAGAGTAACTATGGAATTAAATTGAATAAATTGTTAAGAATGAGTATTAAAAAAAATACCAAAGTTTTTTTAAAAAATGAAAAAGATAAATAGGATATCGGAACAAAATGTGGAAATTGCCAAGAATAAAAGAGGAGACAAATACAAGAAAGTCAAAAATCTCAGGAAAAAAATTAACAATTTTTTAAAGAGCTGCTAGAAGAAACAGTAGAAAAAAAACAGTAGAAAAACTGCTAAGAAGCAGTAGAAAAATGATATCTGTAATGGAAGATGATGGAAACAAACAAACAAGGAAAAATAAGGGAAGTATTTCAAAACACCTCTGAATTTAGAAGGAGTTTCCAACCTTACATTGGTATGCCATAAAGGTCACCAATGGACATATAGTAACTGATTTAAAGAAGATCAAAGATGAAAAGAGGTTAATGAAATTCTGTACTGTAGAGATGTCCACATCCAAGATATCTTAGAGGATAATCTCCACTTACAAGAATCTCTACTATTAGAAGATGAAGTTACGTCAGCAGTTTTGTCATTACCAAATTTGAAGGTTACAGAAATTGTTGGGTTATCTGCAGGTATACAGTGAGCAACAGAAGAATAAGTAACATTTCTAACCAAACTAGGCCAGCAAATCTAGAGAATAAGACATTGGCCAACATATTGGAAAACCTCAGTCTACATACCTATACCAAAGAAAGAATGTGATACTATCATATGACATCCTTAATTTTGCATACTAGCAAAGTATTATTTAGGATTACCAGATTAGGATTGTACATGGAATAGAAGATGCCCAACATTCAACTTTGTCTTGACAAAGATCAGAGAACAAGAATACTTATTACTGACACATGGTAGATAATTGAAGAAGCCAAAATATATTAAAAATAAGTTAATGTGTGCTTTATTGAATATAGAAAAGCCTATAATCTATCTATACAGAGGTCAGAAAGTCACAGCCCAGATGGAATGTATGAGGGAGATTGGCTTTAAACACAAAGGAGTGAGGCAAAGAAGTATATTTCCCTGATTTATGCCATATATATTGAGGAAAGATGGATTAGAAGATAAACATGGTTTTAAAACCAGAGGAAGAAACTTCATTAGTCTATGCTATACTTGTGATGCTATTTTAATAGCTGAAATGCTAAGGTTTCGGAAGGCCGAGTAATTACATTCAAGGAGCATGGTGAAAAAAATGGAATATTAAATGAAAGCAAGATCAAACCAATGGTAACAAGTAACAATGAGTCCTTTAATCAGTAAAATGTAAAGAAAGAATTCATGACCTACAGCAAGGTGGATATTATCAATTAAGAGGCAATGGGTGCACCATTAGAGGACTTGAAGGACCAGGTTGGGGAGTTTCCTGGAGAAAAACAATGTAGTTACTAACAGTTGACACTTGATAGCACATAATCAATCAATTTTGCTACCTACCTACCTACCTACCTACCTACCTACCTACATACATACATACATACATACATACACAGTTAAGTAAAAACTGGACTTTTAAGCATACCAAGGATAAGATTTTGGTGTTTTATATTAACTAGACTTTGAAATTATCTTTAAAGCAGTCCAACATAGTCATAATGGTCTAATCTGAATGCAAATTAAACATTCATTTAAGCAATAATTTCAAAATTGTCCATCACTTGTTGATCGAAGCATTTTAATCTAAACGTTACCAATTTACAAAAGGGGATTACCTAGTTGCTATCACCAATCTCTCCATAGATAGTCCCAGCTGAAGAAGTCTTCCTAACTTATAGTACAACCCCATCTAGAATGAGATAAAGGCTTTCGCTCAGATAAACGAATATCTTTTTCAGTTTAAATATCAACATAATATCTTCCTAAAGGTGTTTTTTTCAAAACAACCATGACCTGGATGACTGAGAATTCCCAAAGACAATATCTCCCCAGGTATCAAAATTGACTTTGAGCTCCCCCTGACAATTACAATTTTTTTTTAGTTTGACCTATCATATAAATATTTGGTCCAGTTTCAAACCATGTCCTATCAAGTCTCTTCTTTGATACTTTCAGATCCCATGAATAACACACATGTTTAACCAGCTATATCCAGGTTTATAATTCTATCAGCTTCCCTGAGACTAACTATGCAGTCAAAATTAATTATGTGTTTAATTGCTGTTTGAGACCAGATGCAAAAGCTCCACATTTTATATGACTGAATGCCAAAGATGCCATTCAGGAAAGAATATGACAAAATTGATTTGTGTTTGACAATTCCACATCTTTCTTCGTATCAACCCCCTGCTTAGGCTTAGTTCATACATTTCTTATTATGAAGTAGAATGTCAGAACTGTAATGTATGGAAATGGAAACCATCTGGAACAGGAAGAATATGAGATTTATTCTCACACCCCATGATGCCACGGTACTAATGTAAAATCATCTACAGAAGAATTGTGGCAGCTGCTCTGCTTCTAATATTGCTTGCTGACTACCTTATTTTGTCTTCTAAAGCATTTATTGGCAGCCCACGTAAGTGTAGATCTCTGGACTGCAGTTTGTTATCCCTAGACCCTAAATTCAGTTGATATCCCAAAACGAGTAATTCTTATAACATTTGGCAAGGGGATATTTCTGTCAATAACATTAGTTAGAAAAGAAGTATTGTCAGCTATTGTTTATCTTATTAGAAAGGAACAATCAGAGTAATAGCTGAGTTATTTGCCTTTGCAGCTCAGGATTTTTCAGCTGAATCTATTCAGTAGTCTTTTTTCCCTTACTGGGAAGGAAAAACAGCAGCTCATTTCCTTTTTGGGGGCACCATTCAAACATTCCATAAAGAATGTTAGAATACCTCTTACCCAACGTTGCAACTTTTCTAAAGGGTAAAATGGCAGCCGCCCTTGATGTATAAGTGCCTAGGTGGCTTAGATATTGTTGGTGATGGGGATTCCCAGGGCTGTTGAAAGAAACTTCCAATGTCTGAATAGTGTTTCTTTTTCTGATAAGCAGCTGCCACAAATGTAATATACAGTAGTAGGTGACATCAAATATGAGCTGCTGCTTGATGGCTTTCATCCTCACAGAAGAGGAATCTTATAGAATCCCCTCTGGCAAATAGGAAGAATAGGAAGAACCATTTTATCTTCAGTGTTGCCAACCTGCTAAGAGTTGAGACAATACCTGTTCTCACACTCCTTATGTTCCATTGTGCAAGAGTTAGAACATTTGTCAGACTGAGAGCACCTTGACTGATTGAAGAGTTTTGTTCTATCACATTGCAATTTGTGTAATTAAATTAAACTCTCAATAAAAAAACATTATTTTCTAATTCTCCTTAAGATTCTTTTGGTGCCATTATTCCATCTACAATATGACTTTTTTGAAACAACAAAATTAGCCACACTTTTCTTAGGCAGCTGTTCTTCTTCCTTTGTTTGTGACACTAAGTTATGACAAGCAATCAAATTAATTCCAGAATGGACTGTGAGTTTAATAAGTCTCTATGTAAATATCTTGTCCCAGTGACATTTGCTCACCCAATAAAATCTAGTATAACAGGCTCTATACATCATCTTCAGAGGTCATAGAAGCATGCTTTTTTTCAATTTTCAACTCCCTCCTTTGGAATAGTACCTTATATATTTAAATATTGAAAACTTGGTTATTGCACTAAACCATGGAGTCTGAATTGTTATTATTAGCTTTCCAGGTAATGAATTGGATTCTTATTGTACCACACATATTTGTGCTTTTTAATATATGCAATTACAATGTATGGTTTCTTTTAAATATGATTATGTATGTTTATTAAATCCCAATTTATATAAGTAGGAGACTGTATGCTACTTAATCACATTTGATTATTAGTGCAGGTTTAGACAATTTATGGTGTTCAAAACATGCTTTAACTTATTGCTATCAACTGAAACCTAAATGGCCAGTAGGAAAAATGGCTGAAAGTTGTAGTTGAGTAGCTCTGGAGAGCCATATTTTCTCCATCCCAACTGCATGTAAAATAATCATTCTAACAAACCATTAATATTTTTGTTCAGAAAAGATTCCAGGTCTTCTGATGAAAGATTCCAAGTTACACATGAACATCTTGTTACTTGGGGGACTACAGGGGAAAAATGCAGATTTCTTAATGCATTTGTATGAATGGTATTCTGTTCTTGAATCTGGTGACACTGAAATTTATTCATCTTGCTTCCATGACAACTGGCCTGTTTTCACAAGTAAATTTTAAGAATAGAATAGAATAGAACAGAACAGAACAGAACAGAAAAGAATAAAATTCTTCTGTGTCCAACTGTGATTGGACACACAAGGAATTTTTCTTTGGTGCATATGCTCTCATTGTACATAAAAAGAAAAAAGGTTAAATAGAATAGTAAAGAGAAGGAAAAGAGGAGAAAATGTGTGATGGATCTGAAAATGGTCTTCTGTATAAAGTATAGGCTGCTTTATGCAAAAGAATGTTGGATTATGTGCCATTCATTCAACTATTCAAAGGTATAGAAACCATCCTTTCCCTTGTTCTAACAGACGAGAATACCTGTAGTTCAGGGCTGAAATGTGGAGTTCTTGCTGCTGTATGAGCTTGGTTGTTTGCTTGCAGATGTTTCATTAGTCATAAGTAACATCATCAGGGCATTGATGTTTGCAAGCAAATAACCAAGCTCAGAGAACCTCAGGAACTCCAAATTTTACATGTACATATCTTAGGCCACCTTGGAAAGGATAATCTTGAAAGATATAATAAAGTGTGCAATAGTGTTTCAGAGTCAGGTCACAGTCTGTTCAACTAATCATCTAACGAAAATATATTACCCTGAGGCTATATTCCCTGAATCACAGTTTCATTTTCTTTAAATGCTCTTTCTCAATTCATCTCTTGCAAAATCCATTACATTTGTCTTCAAGATCCTAGTTTAGTTCTGACACTTAAGTGCTCTCTGGAGAGCAACTGCATTAAACAGAAAGTCACAGCAATTTATATGATTAAAAATACCAATAATGTTTATTTCATTACTTGGTGAAGAGGACATGAAAATCTAGATGAATGTGTATTAAAACAAATCCACTTGGATTGCTCTATAAATGTCCTTTTCATTGAGGACATTAGTCAATGGCTTCATGTTCTGGGAATGCTGAAATGTACTGATCAGCAGCTATTGTTGCTGAATATAGTCATCATTCAGACATATCTTTCTTGATTAAGATTACACATGACAATCATTGGTAATGCTGGACATGTCTAAAGGGAACAAATGGAGTTTGCCTTCCATCATTATCTGGAGGCTATCACTTTAGAGAGGAATAACACAGACCTTGAGCACTAACCTAGATTCAGGAGTGAATAACAGAATTGGTAGGGAACTTAGAGGTCTTCTAGTTCAATTCTATACCACGTATACAGTATGTGTCAAACTCCCAGTGTAATGTTGTCATTACATGACTTTTGTAACATTTTCCCCGTTTACGGAGCTGGGGTGGGCATGGTCTGTGCAGGATGTATCAGGCCTGCAGGCTGCCAGTTTGACACCCCTGCTCTATACCATTTCACACAAATGGTTGTCTAATTTCTTCTTAAAATCTTCCTTTGTTGCAGTAGCCACAACTTCTGGAGGCAAATGGTCCACTGATTAATTGTTCTAACTAGGGTGCTAATTATGGGATATTGGATGGAATATTTAGTAACACCTGATATCCAAAGCATCCAAATTATGATTACAGAGAAATCTCTGCAGAGAAGCCAATGTCCTCCTTGAAATGATCTAACCTTCCAAATAGAGGAAAAGTAGAAAAGATTTCTGTTTTTGAGAGTTGTCTATTTAAGATTGCCTATTCAGAGGGAGATTGGAATCCAAGAGATGAAGTGCAGGTCAGGCAAAATAAAATGATTTTATCTAAAGAGAAAGCCAAGTGCAATTTTCTCTTTGGATTGGGATCTTGGGGATTTGAGATTGAAATTCTTTTCACCTTGCTGTAATTCCAAGGCAATCAGATCCCATCTCAGCAATTTATAATGGACAAACAAACAAATAAAATACCCTCCTATAATTTTTCTGTTGTAGCAAATTACAAAAAAAAACCCTAATTTCTAGTTTACTAAGAGAGTCTTTTGAAACAAATGGGACAATTGATTTCATCTCATTCATCTCGTTCCCTACACAAATACACACACACACTTGAACTGTACAAAACCCCCAAACTGCTTGTTTACCTGAAGAGTCTGCTGATTGTTACTCCTGGATTATGTTCTGGCCTTTCACCATAGGGCTCCTGTGCTTTTCTTTTCACCTGGATATAGGCTCCAGAATAGAGTCTGCCAGCTTCACCAATTCCTGTTCAGTTTACTGACTATATACCTTTTTTGTACAAGGCAAACTAACAAAGGATTAATTTACTCATGTTCTGAAAGTTGATGTGGGATGGATATTGAACACAGCGGTCCTTTGATATCAGAATAAGACATATTCATGCTAGTCTCCATAGGCCAGTAGGAGTATCAGTCATCTGACTGTTTAATATCAAGGATATTAAATAAGCCTTCTAGCCTAGCCCATGAAAGAAGGGAGTAAAGCCCACCCCATACAACATGTTATTCTGCACTTACTCCTGCAAATCTTCTGTCTATCTTGCTTTGGCTCTGCAGCTTCAGAATAATAATAGCTTTCTCACAGCAGCTGGAGAGGGTTGCTGAAAAGAATTAGGGAACAACAGGTTCTGAGAGTGAGCTAAATCTGTGTAGTTGTGAGGCTAATGCATTCTCTAGGGGGGGAGTTGCATCTTAGCCGCATATAAAAATATATACCTAGTATGTACTTTAGAAATAGGCCTCTTCATTTGTTTCAGAAACTAACAGGTTAGCAGAAATGTCAAACTTGCATAAAGTCAGCAGATTGTGTCTGCTTATTAATCCTAGTCATGAAGCACACATAGGAGACAAAAATATAAATTTAACTTGCAAACAATCTTGGGTTGAATTAGGAAAATATTAAAGTTCATGGGATCAAAATCAAAGCTCATTATACATTTGAGAATTATGAACATACTAAAGCTGAATTTCAGAGGCATTACTACTAGGACTTAATGGCCAAAAAGAAGTATATAAATCAAAGTAATTGAATGGCGGTGAAATGAATGAATGAATAAGAAAAATATACCAGCCTGCAGGGCAAGCACTGGTTCCCTCGACTTAAAGTTTTCTAATGTTTTCCCCATTTCTCCATCTCAGAGGTTTTCTATTGGCAATACCAGTGCTCCAATACAGGGTGAGCTGTTTGTAGCATCACTTTGGTGTATTGTGGGCAAATAGATCAGACAAATCCAGAGCAGATGTCTGGACCTTGAGGACCCAGAAATTGCCAGAGGAAATGACTTGATGACATTTTTTAATGATTTCAGTTTATGGTCCCTCACTGGAAATTGTTGGTGTTAGTTGCAGAAAACAGCCTGATTGCCACCATTCTAACCAGATATTGTTTTACAGTATGAATCACTTTGTTCCCCTATGTACTTTTGTTTCCATTCATGCCTAGGGTCAAAATTTTGCTTCAGTGTTGACAGTAGTGTTTCCAACCCTGATTTTTTACTGTTTCTAATTCTGATCATGTAAGGGGAAAAATCTTTAGTCTGGGGACAGAACAGAGGAGAGAGAAAAAACATACACACTTTTCTATACAGGAATGTGAAAGCAATGTTTTTTTGTTATTCTTGACATGGAAAACATAAACAACTTATTTGGAACTGACATTTTGACTTAAATGTCACTTTTGCGCTCTTGCAAAACTAGAAAATGGCTTAATTTTAAAAGACAACCAGTATTAACAATAACCAATCGCTGCAGTGCTGGAGGGTTGTTTGTTTGTATTTTGCTCACCATCAAAATGTCTTTTTAGCCTCTTTTGTGCTCTTATGCACAAATTGAATAATATTAACAATAAACTCAAAAGTAAAAAAAAGAAAAAGATGAATTTAAATAACACAATCAGCATTCAACTTATATACCTGAGATAAAGAAAAACAGATTGCAATCCTGTGTATGAATATTGGAAGAAAAAGGACTTATAAATTCGATTTAGGGGAACAAGGATTCTTATTTCAGAATAGTGATCTATTGGATATGTATCTGTATTATGCAGAAAATATACAGTAAGACACATTTGCAAATATTGAATGCTTCAATATAAATGAAAACATTGAAAATGATTTGGGCTAATTCCAAATTCAAATTGATTTGTGCTTTAATACTATGAATAGATTCAGATCAAATCAGGACCAATGCAGAACAGGACTGATATTTAATTCAAATTACATTAGTTTTGAGATTGGATTCAGATATTTGAATGAAACTGGTTTGATTATTCTGAACTAAGCATTCAGAACAATTTGGCTTCAATTTGGCAAGCTGCAAAGCACAGTATTCTATAATCCAGAATCCCTCAGATTTGTTGAACGTTTGTCATTTTGGAAGCTGTAACCCAATATAATTGGAGGTTAAAGAAGACAGGTTAAAATCATTCTATAGCATAGTTTAAAAATATTAGTTTTTCAAGCATGCATCAAAATACTGATTTCAAATTATGTGATTAAAACTGACTTCCTGAAAGTATTGCCATTCAGAAATTAAAGTCAGAAGTTTTTTTTTTTTGAAGGAATTATTATTCTAATTGCATACACATGTGTGATAATGAGATTAGGTGTGGTATAATAGTCCAGATGTTGAACTAGGACCATGGAAACTTTATGTGTCTTTGAGCAATCATTTTCTCAAATCAAACTGTGGTCCTTAGATCATATAATAAAGAAATTCCCCAGCTGAGAAGTGTCATCTTCCCTACAAAATTCTTGGTTTTATATAATCTTTCACAACTTAAATTCAATGCAAGATTTGAAGATATGAATATGTACCTAAAGCCCATGTCACACTGCACCAACGGATGGAAAGAGGATGTAAAACGGAGAAAAACACTTGCCATCCATTGGTTTAAGTGGGAGGATGCCTCCGTTCTGTACTCACTGCGTCCATTTTTCATCCTCTCTATCCGTCCAGCATCAGTTGACTTAGGTTCCATCCGCTCAAAAAGTTTTCAGCTCAAAAATTTTTGAGCGGAAAATTTATCCAACGCGTCCGTTCTGCATCCGCAACGCATACGGGGAACATCCGTTCTACATCCGTTGTCATCCATTACACATCCGCTATATCCGCTAGGCATCCGCTGCGCATCCGCGCAACTTGCATCCGCTCCAGTGGAAAACGGACACAGGGAGGAAGCGAAAGGGACGTGGAACGGACACGCAGCATGAGTAGCACAGACGGAGAAAGGATGAAAGTGGATGCAGCTCGCATACAAAGCATTAAAACGGAAAAAAACGTTCGCAGAGGGGACATATCTCAGATATTTAGGATGTCTGCAGGATGCCTAGAGGATGCAAAAAGACACCGAGTGAAAAAACGATATTTCCTATAAAAGGGGGAGGAACTCACCTGGATCTCACTTTCAGTCCAGTAGCCCTGCTGTGCAGACCTCTTCAGCCTTCATCTTGCTCTTGCTCTTCCACAGCATCCAGTCATCTCCACCATGGATCGTAACATACTCCTTTTGGTAGCCACCATCATTCTGCAACAGTGCGAAGCCATCTACAGGCTCTTTCACCTGTTCTACGGAAAGAAAAGGAGGCGTCCAAGAAGTTTCTGGGTCCGAAGATGGATCGGGAGAAGAGCAGAGTACGTACTGTACAACAAACTGATGGTGGAGCTGAGGAACGAAGACCCTCGTGCATTCCAGAACTTCATGAGGATGCCTCCAGCCATGTTTGACGAAGTTGTGGAGCGGCTGAGACCCAGGTTGACCAAGCAGAGCACCAACTTCCACCCCAGCCTGGACCCTGGGCTCAAGGTCTGCGCCACCTGGCGTCCGGGACCATGTAAAGGAGCATGCAGTACGGCTGGAGGGTGCCACATAACACAATCAGCATTGTGTCAGAAGAAGTGGTGCAGGCCATCATCGAAGAATACCTGGAGGAGCTCCTCCAGTGCCCCTCACACTGAAGAAGGCTGGAAGAAAGTTACAGAGCAGTAGTATCAGAAGTGGAACTTCCCCCACACCGTTGGAGCCATAGATGGGAAGCACATGGCCTGCAAAGTCCAGCCAACTAAGGGTCCACTTATTTCAACTACAAGGGCTTCTTCAGCATCATCCTCTTCGCCATGGTCGATGCTGACTACAAGTTCATGTACATCGGTGCTTCAGGCAACGGCTCATCTCCAGATGCCCAGGTAATACAACGCCAGTCACCTCAAGGAGGGGCTGGAACGCAATCTCATCATGGGCTTCCCAGATCCAGACCCCCTGCCCAACGACATGCAAGATGTGCCCTACTTCATTGTGTGGGATGACACCTTCTCCCTCAGAACCTACCTGATAAAGCCCTACACCTCCAGATGCCTCACCCGTGAAGAGAGGATCTTCAACTACAGGCTGTCCAGGGCAAGGCGGGTGGTGGAGAACGCCTTTGGCATCCTGGCCAACAGGTTCCAGGTACTTTCTCACCACCATGCAGCATCGCCACAGACCATGAGGAACATCGTGGAAGCTTGCTGCATCCTGCACAATCTCATGTGCACCTGCTACCCAGTGTTGCAGAACAGGCTCGTGGACCTCCAGCAAGACAATGGGACATGGAGCCTGGGGAATGGAGGCAAGGACGAAACCTGATAGACACTGAGGATGTGCAAGGCCCCAACAGAGCCTCACGTGAAGGGAAGAAGCAGCACAACCTCCTGAAACACTGGTGCAACTCCCCAGCTGGAGCAGTGGAGTGGCAAACAGGATGATAGATGATTAATGGATGCTTCCTTCAGCCTCTCTCATCACACTGATGAGATTGGGCCATGTATGTTGGGTGGGCCTACAATGAACAGGGCATTTAATAAAGAGTTCTGTTTATGTTGAAATGTGTGGATCAATGCTTCCATTGTTATTGATAATGAAGGGCCAAAGGTGTGGCACCTGGGAGGGTGGACCATACAGTCCCACTATGCTTGCACTGGAGGTTTATCTATCCCACAGCTATTACCCATCCCAAAGGTATCCCTGCCCATCCACAGCTATTACCCATCCCAAAGGTATCCCTGCCCATCCCACAGCTATTACCCATTCCACAGGTATCCCTGCCCATCCACTGCTATCTTAACCCATCCCACAAGCATGCAAAGGCTTAAACCATTTCTAAAAGTTTCCACCAAGACTTTATTTACAAAAATAAATGAAGCAAGTATGTGAAGCAAAGATAACTTTTATTAATAACAAGCTGTAAAAGCAAAATGACCCAGGTCAAGTGTCCAAAGCAAAAATAAAGTCAACAGGTAGCCACCAGTCCTCTGGCACTCTTCTTGGTCACTCTGAGGTGTGCCCAGTCTCAGGGGTGAAGGGTCCAGGTGCTGTAGAGGTGGCTGCTGCTGGAGTGCTGGTCTGGGTGCACCATTGGGGTGCCTGGCCCCGAGAGGACAACAGGGACAGTGTGTGGAGGAAGCTCTCAGACAGCTGGTTCAGTCCTGTGATGTTGAGAGCCCCTTCCTCCATGACATGGGGTGTCAGCCCCAAAACTGATGACAGATGTTCTGAGGCCGGGCTTGGCTCTGGGGTGGAGGAAGGAGCAGTGTAGTGGGGATGTCTGATCTGCAGCTGAGCGAGGTGAGGCATCGGTGGCATCTGTGGGCATGGGTGGCATCTGTGGCATGGATGGCATCAGTGGCGTGGGTGGCATTGGTGGCATGGGTGGCATCAGTGGCACCGGTGGCGTCCGATGTACCTGTGCCTGGACTGGGAAGGGCTGCCTGTGCTGCTGGAGCTCCTGGTAGCCGTAGCCTTGGTAGGTGAGGGCCTGTGGAAAGCCTTGGAAGAGCAGTGACATCACCTGGGGTGGAGGAGCAGGCCTGGACTGGGTGGGAGCAGGTTCAGCTGGGTCTGGAGGGTTGTGAAGCAGATCGGTGATCCTGTCCTTCACCACCTGGTACTGGGATTCCCCCATGTCCATGAGGGTCTGGTTCACATAGGTGAGGAAGGGTTGTGGTTGGAGGATGGGACGTCGGTGTGTACCAGCTGAGAGAGGAGATCTACACTGCTCCTGATGGTGTCCCTGATCTCCAGCAGGACAGTGTGGCTCTGCCCCTCCAGTCTGCCTCTTTGCCTTTCAGTGGAGGTGGAGCTGGTGGTGGATGTGGTTGGTCTCTGGTGGAAGTGCCCTCTCCTTGCTCCCACTGCATCAGGGGTCCTCCATGCGCTCTGCCACGGGTAGTACAGCTTTCGGGGGGTCTCCGTCGTGGCACGCTCCACAGATACCTGCCTGGACACAGGAGCTGACTCTTTGCCAAAAGAGGACTGGGTCTCAGCAGGCTGGCTGAGAGAGAGGGTTGTGAGGGGGGCTGCTCCTCGTGGCGGACCTCACCCTCCAAGAAGCTGCACGTGGCATCACGTAGGTCTCCCAGTTGGTGAACTTGACCGTGGCCTGGCCAGATTTCTTGAGGTGCAGTTTCCTGTACCAGGTGTGCATGTGCTTCCACCAGCCGAGGAGCACCTCCGAAGTGTAGCCCAGGCTCTCTGCCTTCTCTCTCCAAGCAGCCTGCTTCCTCTTGGTGTCTCGATAGAGCCTGTGTCCCTTCTGCCATAGATACTCATTCTCCTCAGCCACTCCAGCACCTCCTCCTTATGTTCCTCTTCTATGGTCTATTGCCTCCTCTCCCGTTCACGCGTCTGCCTCTTCCTCCCTCTGGCAGGGTCATATGGGCCCTCATCAGAGGGGCTTCAAGGTTGTAGGGGCTGCTCCTCCACACCACCACCACCACCAGCAGCAGCAACAACAACAGTAGCAGCAAAAGCAGGACCAGAAGGACCAGAAGGACCAGCAGCAGCAGCACTACCACCACCAGGACACCACAGGACCAGCAGGACCAGGAGCACAGCAGCACAGCAGGACCAGGAGCACCAGCAGCACCAGCAGGACCAGGAGCACCAGCAGGACCAGGAGCACCAGGAGCACCAGCAGCCAAAAGCAGGACCAGCAGGACCAGCAGGACCAGGAGCAGTGGCCAGCAGAGTAAGCACCAGCAGAAGCACCAGCACCAGGAGCAGTGCCAGCAGAGAACCCCCAGCAGAAGGCTCAGCACCAGGAGCAGTGCCAGCAGAGTAAGCACCAGCAGAAGCACCAGCACCAGGAGCAGTGCCAGCAGAGTAAGCACCAGCAGAAGCCCCAGCACCAGGAGCAGCGCCAGCAGAAGCTCCAGCACCAGAAGAGCGAGCCCCGAGCAGCAGAAACCCCAGCAGAAGCAGAGTCAGGGCCAGGGGGTGGGATGGTGGCCCTGTCCTCTTGCCAGGGCTGGCAGCAGATGGCTGAGGCTTTCTCTTCTTCCCCATGGTTGTTGGTTGTTGGCTGGCTAGCTGGCTGCTGGCTGGCTGGCTGGCCTGGCTGGCTGGCTGGCTGGCTGGAGAGCTGTGTCTGGAAGCAGGTCTTTCCTCTGAATGGTGACCTGCTTGCAAGCTGCTTCCCTTTATATCCATGGGGCTGATGCAATGCATCCTCCCCGCATGCTCAGTGAAACGCTGTGCATCGCGCTAGGCTTCCGCTAGGCTTCCGCTCGGCTTCCGCTCTGCATCCTCTTCATCCACTAGGCATCCGCTCTGCATCCACTCTTTCCGCTGCGCGTCCGCTTCACTGTGGTCCCCCGGAAGCCCTGCGGATGTGCCATCCGCTCCCATCCGCTTCCATCCGCTAGGCTTCCGTGGAGCATTCGCTTTCCATCCCCTCTACATCCTCCCCCCATCCGTTCCTTTCCATTGTTGTCTGCTCTGGTTATGCAAATTTGGGGCACTTTTGAGAGCGGATAACAAACGATGGAACATTTTCTCATCCGCTGTGTCCTTTTTACAAACGTTTTGCATCCGTCGGCCAATGTGACCGGACCTTAAAGTAGTATACTGTATCTAAAGTTAAATATTAAGAAAAACAAAGGTCATAACTACACTTCTTTCATACCATTATGTGGATGTATACTAAATATACCTATTATGACATCTAATTAAATCTGCCCTCTTTAGCTGTTTCTTGGAAGTTTCACCATACAATGACTATTGGATTACTTTGGTATTCAAGTCTGCTGATCTTCTCAGGAAATTTTACAAAATTGATGTGGATGAGGCAGGACTTCGCTTTTGCTAGATCTATTTTGATTCTTTCTCATTAATGCTTGTTCTGCTATTTTTTTCCAGGTATTTGAAGTTGAATGAGTTCTACCCATTTACAGATGTCAGATGTTAAGCCCATGAGCTTATAATTTTCTGTTGTCTTAGATTCTTTATTATTAAACTAGTTTGAATTGTCTTTCTTCCCCATAATGGGGACAAGTTTATTGACGCTGAATATTTTCATAGATTAATCTCACCTTTGAATTCCACAACTGTTTCATTACTGATTCAGTAGTGCCTAATTTCAAGCCGTTGATTGACTAATGAACTTCCTTCTTACTTTTCTTTTAATTTTAAGATACATTTTTAAAAATTTACTACGCAAAGTAATCCTATTATCTTCATTGCAAATGGAATACATTTATATCTGAAAGAGGTTTTTTTGCTTAACTGTATTAGTATTCACTATATATCTTCTATTATATACTTGCTGCTGTCAGCTGCTGACCTCAGACGACAATGGAGAAATGTTTATGACAAACATCAATTGCTGAACATGTTACTTATACTTTCCATCTAAATGAAATGAATTAAGTACAATTTATCTAACTGATGTTTTTGAAATAGGCTGAACCCTACAGAAATAGCATAATGAATCAACTTGCCTCAAAAATTGTTGAAACCGAAATTGAACCAGGACATGGCAATATAATAATTGGGACATACTGCAGGCTTTACAAAAGTCTAATATTCAGGTACCAAGGATGGCTCTGGATTTTACAGGTTTACCCTTAGCTAGATTGGCCAACTGCTTTGATCTACAAATTTTAAAAGAGGCTGAAAAATGACAATTTCTCTGTTGAATTTATATATCAAGTCCTATATGCCAACTGTAGATTATTATTACATGGTCTCCAAGTTGGTCAGTATATATTTGATGAAAGTTGACTCATATCCAGGTACAGATAATTTTCCCTTAGAATCATTGACCTCCCTTTCAAATTAGTACAACCTGTAGATATATTTTTCTCACATGTTGAAATACAGATGTGGTTTTTATATGTAAAATAGAATGAACTTTGGGATGTCTTCTTCCTTAAAATCTTAAATGCCCCTGAAATGAAAAAGTATGCATAAATAGAAAGAGGTAGGATAGCACTTCTGACATTTGAAAACTATAACTTTTTTATTCAGAAACACAGGTTACCCAACAGAGAGAGAAGCTTCAATCAAGAATATAATATAGTTTAAAAGGATGGCTAGACTAGGAATGTTTGGTGGGTGAAAGAGCTATAGTTACTTCCTGTGCAAACATCAGCATCAAAGTCACTGGAATTGAAAAAAATATAAATCAAATTTAAAAATCAAGAGAACCTTTAATGAAATGGAGGCAAGAGTTAATCACTGCACTGCAACCCAAGATAAATATTCCTCTCTTTTCTGGCATATGATACCAGGTCAAGTTAATCATACCACCTAACAACCCAAATCCCTGTAGAGGTCTGTGAAGCCCACTTTTCAACTTTATATGATTCAGAGGAACTCTTGATCTCACACACTGAGACAATGGTATTTTTCCAAACTAGCTACCTTTCAAAAGCAGAATGGCATTCCATGAAGCACACTGATAAACAAAATTTGCACAAGTGATTTAATTCTACTTTAAAGTTTATGTCACTATCAATCAGGCATCACAACACTTAACCCATTCATTTCAGATATTTCCACATCTGAAAGAAAACAAGGGGATCAATGAAGCAGTGGAATTGAAAAAGTCAAGCGAAGGCTGTGACCATGTGATGGATCCACCTGCCTCCTTTTACAGGTTGCAGCAAAAAAACTACCCAGGCTTTCCATCACATGATCCCAGCCACCATCCTGACTTTTTAAATCTCTCCAGAAGAAAGACTGGATTCTCCGTCTCCATAAAATGGCAAAAGATCTGTTGAGTATCTCAAAAAGAATCTATATACATTTCAGCTGAAGCTTCAAATTAGACTTAACATTTGCTTTGAAAGACTGATTTTGTTCGGTTCGCAGGAATGAGACTCAGAGATCAGTGTAACTTGCTCTTTTATTTAGTTCCAAAAGTCTGTGTTAACCAGGAGCCGCGGCAGCTCTTTTTATAGAGAGCTGCTCGTGGCTAGTGTCCAATGACGGCTACTTGTGATTTTCCGCCGACTTGAATTGGCCAATCATAGCCCTGCTATTATTGGCCATCAGTGTCGAGAAAAGTAGCCAATCAGTGTCAGGTATTTATTATCCGATAGGAATAGCCTATTTGAAGTATGTTAATATGGAACACCCCTCCCCCTCTTGTATGGTCCTACTGTACATATCACGTAAGTAGGCAGGGCTTCTAGGTTGCCTAGTTGACCTGCGCAGTTTAGTTGTGTCGTCATCTTCAGCGGGTTTGGATGGGATCGCTGTTTCTCCTGTCCATCTCTGTCGAACCTCCTGGAAGATAGAGTCAGCCATGCCGTTCCCGCTCGGCCTGCTCGGGCTGGTAGAGTCGGCCCGGCTGCTCCTTTCCGACCAAGCATCCAGGTCTACTTGTGTTTCTTGCTCCTCACTGAAGACTTCTAAGGGTAGGTCACTGTTTTTCTTGCATTTATTTGGGAATGTTTTTATTGTGATTATTTTAATTACTGCAGTTTCTTTTTCTATCAGGGAGGTTTTCTTTTTCTACCGGAGGGGTTTCTTTTCTACCAGAGGAGTTTCTTTTTCTTACCGGAGGGTTCCCCCCCTTGATGTTATTACTGAGGGGTATCCCCCCTCTCTGGTTGGGTCTGTTGCTGGTTTTGTGTAGTTGTTTGTGATGTTGTTGGTGTGTGTGTGTGTTGTTCTTCGTGTCTGGGTGTGTCGGTGGTGCATTGTAGTGTGCGTGACTGTAGTTTGGTCAATATGTCTTTGCCGGGTTCAGCGTTTGTCTGTTTCCATTCTGTAGGACCCTGGTCCAGTTATCTGTGTAATTGTTTGCCGGTATCCACAACGGTTGGCCTGTGAGGTTTTTGCGTAATACTAGTTGTCCTGGTTCGAATTTGCAATACTTGCTCAAGGAGTCGGTTGGTTTTTCGATGGCATAAGTTGCGTGTAATCTATCTAAATGTGATCTTAGTTTTCTGCCCATCAGTAATTCTGCTGGGCTTTTATTTTGGTGGAGTTTGGTGTAATGTGTTGTATGTGAGCATTTTTTTGATTCTTTCTTGCATGTCCCCTGCATCTAATTTGTCTAGAGTTTTCTTGTTATACGGACATGTTCCGCCCTCGTTCCGTTTGTTGCCGGTCAGCCCAGTGCTGTCAGTGCATGTCGTATGCCATTTTCTGCCTAGGAATTTTTCAAAGGGTAGTGCTGTAAATTGTGGGCCATTGTTGAGACGAGTACATCCAGTAACCCGTGTGTAGTGAATAACTTTCGTAGCTGTTTGATGACTGTTTTGGTGGTCATAGAGTGCATGATGCTTACTTCTAACCAATTGGAGTAAGCATCTACTACGATTAGGTATGTATACCCTTTTGTTGGCCCGGTAAGTCTATATGTATTCGTGACCAGGGACCCCTTGGTGTTTCCCGTCCAGAACAGGGCTGAAGGAGGTGCAAGGTGGGATTTTTAACTTTTCTTGCAAGTTTCGACCCATTTACCAATATCTTTGTCCATCCCTGGCCACCATACATAGCTCCTGGCCAGGGTTTTCATTCGCACGATGCCCGGGTGGCCTTCGTGCAACTACACAGTACCTGGTCTTGTAATTTTTGAATTATGAACCCAATCACCCCAGAGTATACAACCTCAGTAATGACAGTTCGGTTTGTCTATTCTTATACGGTTTTGAAAATATAATGTCTGTCTCATTTTCCGGCCACCTTTTCCTACCACGTTCAAAACTTGTAACAATGTCTTGTCTTTTGCAGTCATTTTGGCGATGTCGATTGTGGTTATGGTAGGTATTTGTCAAATATCTCGATTTTTGTGGTGTGGAAAGTTGGTTGGTGCTAGGCTCAGTCTCTATGGTCTGGTAAGTGGGCGCGGCACAAAGCATCAGTGTGTGAAAATGTTTTTTCGCGGCCGATGGATTAGTCTATACAGTTGTATGCCGCCAGAAATCAGACCACCTTGTCATTCTCGCGACAGTATGTTAGGGGTGGCTCTGTTTCCAGTGAGTATACCTAAAAGGGGTTTGTGATCGGTCACAAGGGTAAAAGTCCAACCATAAAGGTATTCGTGGAAATGTTTTACGCCGGATATAGCCGCCAATGCCTTCTGTCCACACTGGCTATAGTTTTCTTTCAGTATTTGAGAGAGGTCTTTGAAGTAGAAGCATGGGGGTTTCTCTTTCCATCTGTAGGACATGGCTAAGCACAGCCCATATGCCAAATGGTGAGGCGTCTGCATGTAACTGTAAGCGTAATGTCTCGCCTGTATTGCATTAATACCACGTCGGAGGTGGATGCGTCCTTTATCTTCTGGAATGCTGTCTCTTCACATCAGCCCCAGGTCCAGTGGCCGATTTGTCTAAAGTCTATGTAGAGGTTCTGCCGTAGTTGCCTTCTCTGTGGAGAAAGACCGTGGGTAAAAGTTTTGAGTCCAGAAAAGCTTGTATTCAACCTTATTTTTTGGTCTAGACGCCTCTTTGATTGTCCTTTGATCTTTTGTTTCTTTGTAGGGTGGATGCCCTCTTACAATTTGGTACCCCAAGAATTCAACTTTTGATGTGGCCATTTACACTTTTCTTTTTTTATCCTTGAGCCCCACTTTTTGGAACCTTTGCAGGACCTCTCTGAGGTGGGCCTTAATTGTCTCTCGTTGTTAGCTGAGAACAAGCATGTTCAAAATATGGGACTACTCCTTTTATCCTTGTAATAATTGCTCCATTAGGCTTTGGAAGACCCCAGGGGCTGCGCTGACTCCAAATTGTAATCTTTGTACATTTGAATGCTCCCTATGCGTCACAATCGTTTGGGTCTCTTGCTGTTTCTCCGGGTCTACTGGCAATTTTCCTGTAAGCTTGGGCAAGGTCAAAGCTTTGCGAAGACCTTGCCCCTTCCCAGGGAATAGTAGGTGTTGTACTACCGGAACAGGATACTGCACTTTTCTGTAGTGCATGGTTCAGGATAGCCTTGTAGTCTCCACAAATTCTCACGGACCCATCCAGCTTAACTGGGGTCACGATTGGGGTCTCCCATTTAGCACGGTCAAGTTGGTTCCACGATGCCTTGTTCTATAAGTTTGTTTAATTCTTGGTCAATTTTGGTTTTCTAGTGTGAAGGAGGACTCGCCTCACCTTCAGCTAAATAGGAGCTATGGTTGGGTCAAAATTGAATGAGATAGGGGACCCTCGGTACTAGAGTCTAACTTTCCGTCAAAGCCGTCCTGGAACTCTCTCATCGAGTATCTCCTCCCATCTGCATCAGTGCGATGAGCGGTTCAATGCCGGTCCATACGTCCGATTCTATGGTTGTTGAATCTCGCACTTGAGTCCCATGTGCTTGGCGTTTGGTTGGTCACGGCGTAACGAGGTGTTAGTTCGGAGCAATAGTTTTGGTGTACCTTGAAGGTTCCTTTTTGAAGTGTCCAAGCCTGACTAGCTGGTATTCTGTTGCCTTGGTAGTCCTTTTAAAAATCAGTGCTTGTTGTTCTAATTCGGTTTTTGCTGATGTGCGGTACGAGTCTTTTGATGGTATCCAGAGGATACCATCGATAGCTACAATCCAGAATTGACCTCCATTTTGCATTCCTGCCCCTCGATGCTTTGGATTGCCACATGTACTTTCAGCATTAGTGCGTTGGAATGGCCGATGGTGATAGGTCTGATGCGTTTCATCTTTCCTGTAGCTCTCGCTTGGCTGCTTTCCCTTTGCCTTCGCAATTTTTTGGTGGGTCCAGTTGTCCTCTCTTTCTGTCTCGGGTGTGTTGTCCTTTCTCGGGGCTGTAGCTTCTGTGGTTTTTGCAATACACGTGCAATGTGGTCCCCTTGTTTCGCAGTACGGCAAACAGTGTCTAAGAAGCTGCAGCTCCAAGGGTGAATCTCCTCCGCACCTGGCACACTGGAACCCGACTTACGACCATTTTTCATTCGCCGCTCTCGCTCAGCCTGGAGCCTTGTGATTTTCTCTTCCTCATTGATTCAGACGAATCCGCTTGTCGTGAAACATGCAGCGGTCTTGTGTGTCTTTCTACTTTCTTCTCAGAGCCCTGATTCATTTCAGTTGGTATCTTGGCGGGTTGGTGTCATTTGCTGCATTTTTGCTGCTGTTTTTTTGGTTGCTTCTGCTGCTGTGGCTTCAGTAATAGCCTCAGTAACGGTGATTTTTGGGTGAGTCAGCAGTCGGCTTTTGTAGGGTAGTCCAAGTTCTCACGCGATCCAATTTCCACGTGATCCTTCATGGCTTTGTCCATGTTCGGAATTCACATGCCAGCCTCCAATGTCCGTGAGAGCGGCTACAAAATCTGTGATGCTTTCACCTTCCTTCTGGTCCCGTTTATAAAATTTGTGTCTCCTGATGAGGCTGGAGATGGTCAGTGCATAGTGAGCCCTCAGCAGCTTCTCCAGGTCCGGCCAATCCATTTGCTTAATGTCGTTCGTTTTGCTAGTGCCTTGGCCATCTTAAACTCTGGGGAACAACAGTGTGCTATGGAATACGGTTCTTTGTTGATTCTTCTGAGATTCCTTGCAGGTCGTTACTTTCAAGAACATGAGGAATCTATCTCTGGCTGCTGGTTGAAGGGTGCGGGTGGGCGAGTTGTTTCCGGCCATTTCGTCGTGCTCAGTTCTTGATGCCACTCTGCCCGACTGATCCTCTTCTCAGAATCCCATCCTCATCGCAGTATTCAGTTCGCGGAATGAGACTCAGAGATCGCGTAACTTCGTTCTTTTATTTAGTTCTGAAAGTCTGTTGTAACCAGGAGCTGCGGCAGCTCTTTTTATAGACGTGCTCGAGGCTCAGTCGTGTCCAATGACGGTACTTGTTTTTCCTGCCACTTGCGAATTGGCCAATCAATAGCCTTGCTATTATTGGCCAATCAGCGTCCAGCCAATCAAAGAGCCAATCAGCATCGGGTATTTATTGTCCAATAGGAATAGCCTATTTGAAGTATGTTAATATGGAACAGATTTGACCCAAACAATCCTTTTGCAACTTTGCACACTCCTGGTGCTTATTTTATATTTGGATTGGAGAGGAGAATGGGGAACGTGGCAAGTTGGAAAAGTGTAACAGACTCCTGAAAATGTCTCAACTTTGTCTTATATTTTCCCTTATGACTAGAAGAAAGCAGAAGAAAGAGATGGGTCTAGGTTTTTGACAAAGTAGGTTTGACAAACTAGGTTTTTGACAAACTTGTTTATTGTATGATCCTAGAAAACTGGATTAATTCAATAAATCATGATAAATTAATAATGGTGCCTTGTGCCTTGTTAACAACCATGATTTATGAAATTACCTCAGTGTTCTTTCTTTAGTTTTTTTTAATTTAATAGTTTACAAAGAACAAAAGATAAAAAAACAAGTAGGAAACACAATTTTTTTTTCAACTCAATTGTGATAATAAGTCAAGCACTATCTGTGTAATGTGTTTCAGTGGTGGGATTCAAATTTTTACCACCGGTTTGGGGTGTGTGGCTTAGTGGGTACGCTTTGCACTTGTACACACACTTTGCATTTGTGTGTGCATACCAAATGCACACTGCTCAGGTGCCTCTCACCTCCTGCCAGCCTGCATGATCCTGGTTGCTTCAGCAGCTGCTGTGAAGCACTCTTCTGTGCGACAGAAAGCAGCTGAGTATCAAATTCAGAGAATAAAGGTGAGTATGGGAGGTTTCCAGATACCTTTGGCCATTTGTTATAAGTTTGGTGGCTCTATAAATGCTATATAGCTAAACATATTTAAATGTTATAAATAAATAAAGGCATGACTGCCAGACCATTCTTGACTTAATCTGGCTTTGCTCTGAACAATTTTTTGATTTATTTCTTGATTCCTCTGAATTGTACCTTGAAGCTAATTTTTCTCAATTTTTCTCTGGCTGCAAAGACAAACAGGTCTATCTCCTTGCTTCTGACAACTGCTCTCAGCTGCAGATTCATAACTTTTTAAATGTTAACCACTACTCAGGAATGGAAATAGCCAGAGAAAAATAAGCACCACCACCAAGCACTTCTTTGATAGTATCCCCATCCCCATCTTCAATCCTTGTGCAATGGAGCAAGATGCTAACATTTTTAATATGTTGCCTTAAGCAGCTTGTGAAGGATAGAAAACACAATAAATCATGAAACATTGTCACTGTTTATTTTAGGTGGGTTGTTGATTTAGCAAAGTTCAGCTTGGACAATCAGAGCCAATAGAAGCAGTGGGATGCCTATCTCAGGAACTGGTAATCTTTTGTCATGACAGAAAACAACACTGCAGTGAGCTGAAAGTGCCTAGCCTTTTAATGTCTCCACAGTATAGCACTAATTGTTCTTCTTGCTGATGCTATTCAGCCAAGCCAAGGAGCCAAATAGCCAGTTTCCAAAGAGCTGGAAAACCTTTTCCAAACAACAGGGGTACTGAAATTTGCCCAAATATATCAGGTGCTATGACTGGCCCTGAAAATGATAATTTGTATTTTAAAAAAAAGCAAGTGGAAAAGATTTTGGATATTGCCTAGGAAGAGATCTTCCTAGAGAAATTTAGATTAAATACTGGTTTTGAAAGTACAGAATATAAAGTGGATAATAGAATATGTACACATATATTCCTGAAGAAAAATGTACTTTCCAGAATTGTGTGTGATCTTTGTTTATTGGATCTTTGTTTAATTAAATTCTTAAATGCCATTGTGTTTGTTTCAGTTTATAAGCATCTTTTCTCCAAGAGCTCAATGCAGTATCAATATACAGTATATTGCCCAATCAGATGATTTCATCTTTCGTGCCCATGCTTGTGCCTCCTTGTTTATTTTATTTTCCCCTTTCAAAACAAATTTGTGGGGTTGGGCATCTTGTCCAAAGTCATTCCATTAGTTTGTGTGGCTAAGGATCGACTTGTCCAGCACCTCATATCTACCTCTACCTCTGTCTCTATCATCTCTATCTATCGCTATCTTTATCATCTCTATCTCTAATCCATCATTATCTATCTATCTATCTATCTATCTATCTATCTATCTATCTATCTATCTATCTATCTATCTATCTAGTTTCAAACATGGTACAAGCTTAAATATGTGAAAGAAAACTGCATAAATGCAATTTTAATAGAAAAATGCTTCTCCAAAACATGCCAACTAAAAAAAGAGAAGATAAATTTATATGGTGTAGGAAAAAAAAAATAACCAAAGAAGACATGAGGAATCTATAAATGCCTTCATAGTACACAATATATAAATGTCAGCACTATCAAATCATTCAGAAAGATGTGATGGAAGAGACTATAGAACCTATTGAAAATTGTTACAAATCAAGTGATAGCTCTAAATTTGATGATCACGGGATGTCCAAAATTCTGACAATCTTTGTAGTCAAGACATATTCTTTTGTCCTTTCTTTTTTAGTATTTCTTTGACTTTGCGAACAGAAGATAGAACTATATAATGAAACTTTCTTCTTAATATAAAATGACTCCTTATCTTATAAAAACACAACCTGGGGTTTGAATATGCATAGGAGGATTCACACTGAAGTGAGCGATAATTGCAATTCTCATTTTGTTTTCTTTCCCTATAAAAATTAGAGATAGGAGTTCAGAGCAGAGAGGCTTGTTTCAAAGAAATTCAAAAATAACTAATTTAAAGTATCATATATTTAAAACATTGCACTCTGCCAAGCAATTTATACTGAGTATAGTGAAATGAAGGGAAAAGGAAACGGGGGAAAAAGGGTGATTTCCACGGACGAGATAAACTCTTTGCAAACCTCATGTTTCAGATTGTGGTATGATCAGTTGCTTCAAGTCAGCACTAGCACTTTTATTTATTTATTTGATTTCAATCCTGGTATAAATTGGCTTGCAGAATACACCTTTACTATTGTTTACCTTCACAGCCACAACCTTGTAAGTAGAGTCCATGGGGTGGGGGACAATAAATTCAAGGTGGCAGTAACAACTGTGGGATTATGGCTGCTCTCTTGTTTTACACACACAGCCTCTCTCTCTCTCTCTCTCTCTCTCTCTCACACACACACACACACACACACACACACACACACACACACACACACGCTGCTGCTGCTGCTGCTGCTGCTGCTGCTGCTGCTGGTAGATTAAATTGCGTTGCATGAAGTTGACCAGCTTACATGTAGACAGTAAATTTTCATAGTTTGTTATATTTTTTTTTAAATCAAAGCCATAATATTGATCAGCGGACAGAGATTATTAAAATTATCCAATTAATGTTTAATATAACATTAATAAAACTTGACTATACAAAGTAAAGTACATTGAGTTATTGTTAGGATATGAAAATGAATATAATTTTTGAGCTTAGTGCCAAAATCTCCACTGTGATGTTATGTATAAATACTAAAAATGAAGAAAAAAAAAAGAAAAGGAAAAATCCTTAAAAATACTTTCAGGTAAATCTCCTTTCTGATCTCCTTCTTCTTTGTATTCCAACCAATTTATATTATAGATACTAAAAAAAGGAATAAAAAGGAAAAAGAAACCCCTAGTAAAATAGTATAATATAGTCACATGTTTCAGTTCTGAATGTGAATCTCTATGGGCGTAATCTTCCTGCAACCTTCATTGCCTTACATTCTTGACAACTCCTTGAACCTCATGGGAAGACTAGCCCAGAGACCTAAATTAGGTGGACAGATCCCTAAATTATCTTTCTAATTGTTCATAACAGAGCTGTTGAGGATTGTTAAAATGGTGAATAGTTTGCCACCAGCCTGAACTGAAGATAGGGTTGTCATTTTTCCCTGCTATGACTGTTAGTAAAGAAACTACTGGAGAAGGATTGCATGGATAATGAATGCAGCTCTGGAGGACCCTGTAAGGAGAACTTCTAAATTCTTCTTAGAGAAAGCACTTATAGGTTCCACTGCATTATTTTTTATTCTTTTTCAAAATGTTATTAAGTTTCATTATAAGATGAAAAATATTAAAAAAACCACCAAAAGTCAGAAAAGTAAGAGAAAGAAAGAGAATAGGACAAAGAGAGAAAGGAAAAATTGTGACTTCTGATTTTTTCTCAGTGAAGTAGAATGCAAAGATAATAGCAATAGCATTTAGACATATATATCACTTCACAGTGTTTTACAGCCTCTTTAAGCAGTTTACAGAGTCAGATTATTGCCCGTGAACCTGGTGAGATTTGAATTGCCAAATTGCAGTCAGCCGGCAGTCAGCAGAAGTATCCTGTAATACTGCATTCTAACCACTGCACCAACATTTTTGCTTTTCATTTTGCAATGATTCAAGCCATTGCTATACAGTGGTACCATGGTACCCATCATTGGTTCCTGAAGATGCAGTAAGTACCAAAAATGATGAAAAGCATACATATTCCATAAGGAATAATGTAATTAGTCACAAGGCAGCCAACATTGACAAGTTTTAGCTTGAATACCAAACGAGTACCTGGACAATTTTTTTGCATCAAAATGCATTGATTACCAAATTTGATGAGTTTCAAAGCAATTGAATACCAAACTGTAATTAAAAAATCATTCTAATAATCAAAACCACAAATCAAAATTTATTTTTTTTCAGTTTTGAGCAAAAAAATAAATAAATCCAGAAACCGTTTCCAAATAGCAACAAAACTAAATATTTTTCTCTAATGAAATGTGTCAGTGTTGCCATCTCTGCTCACTCCATCATCTATACTACCCACTCTTCCATTGTGGGAACTACAACATTATTTTTAAATGTGAGACTAGAAATGTAACATGGACAAAGGTTCATCTTTATTTAGATATTGGTGGCTATAAACTTAGTGTTTTAATCTTCTTATCTTTTAATGAATCATCTTGCAGCAAGAGAGGTGGCGAACAAATTTAATAAATAATAATAATTATATTTGGAAAAATCTGTTGCTTATTTCGACAAACTCCAAAGACAATGATGCAAGAACTTGGTAAAAATAATTGCTTTGCCATTTTATTATTTTGGAGCTGAAAAAATATTATTTTCCCACAGCTGGATATTTTGCAAGCCTTCCTGCAATTTTGATTTGCTGCTTGTGTTTCCATCCAGAGTCCCAACTATGGAAGAAGGGATTAATTAGATGTACAGAGAGGAGAGGACTGCATTGCTCTTTTACTTTGGGAGTAGGGTATCATGTTTGCATGCTTGCCTTCCATAGCTGATGGTAATGAAGGATTACCAGCCATCTTAGCTGAAACTGCCAATAATAATGAAGGATTACAGAAAGCTGGAAGACAGATATGACTGAGAACAGAGGAAGGCTCTGGAGAACAAAAAAGAGACTCAGTACAATGAGAAAGAATGAGATAATTTTCTATCTTTTCTTTTCACTCTTCTGCACCATTTCCAGAAAGGATTTCAAAATTCATTACACTGACTCTAAAAACATAGATTTTTATGTAAGGGTTCCAACAGAGATGAATGACTGTGGATTCAGGAAGAATGGTTGCAAAGTGTCTCCTGTTGCCTCCCACAGTTTGATGCCTGAGGCAGTTTCCTCAACTGCCTAATCACTGTATTGATCTTGAACACAATCATGGTTTGAAAGTCAAGCTTCTAACAAGGGATACTTCTCCATAAATAACAAGGGGAACTTTTGGGCAATTAACCAAGAAAGCCAGCTGCTAATTTGGGTCTTTCTTCAGCCTAAATCAAGCTAATTGAACAGTTTTAAGCATCTTAATCACAAAGTGGGATCTATTAATGTTAGTGAGGTTTATTGCCAAACAAGATATGGAAACACACAGAACACCCTTATAAAAGGAATAGCGAAGAAGATGGATTCGTACTTAGATCTAATTTAATAAGATTCTTTTTGTATTTTGATAACATTTTTAAAATACCTGGTGGGGTTATAGGGACAACTTCATTTCATTTCTCCAAAATAACATTTAATGGTGGCTAGATGACTGTTAAAATATCACTCCTTTTGCTCCGATGCCTTGTGCCTGGAGTTTGCCTAGGAGAAATTTAAAAACAAATTTGCTAAATGCATATATAGTCATACATATATAACTGCATTGCAAATATATAATGCTAGGTCTAAGTAAATTACATTTGAAGGAACCCTATCATGGGGAACAGCATTCCTTATTCAGCTGCGAATAGTGCTATTGACTAAAGACCATGCAAACGTTCAGTATGAATTTTCAGAGAACTTAATATAGCATTGAAAAGCTTGTAAGGACTGAAATGATGTCCAGATAGGGGTGTCAAGGGAAAACAAATAACCATACATTTCTTCTCAAGCAGTGTGACATCTGTTATTTAATTCCCTCTTGGATCTTGCCATTTATTTTTCTTTCCTTTTGTGCAGAAACAAATGTCATATCCGTTTCATTAGCTGACAAAAGGAAAAAGTGAGCATTTGGACTGGAAAAAAAAAAGGACAAAGTCTATGGTTGTGCCAGCATTATTGAAAATTAAGGAGTCATCTCAAGTTTAAGGAGTTTATTAAATTTATTAATTTAGCAAATTTATAGGCTGCCCATTCTGACTCTGAGAGGTTCACAATTAAAACAGAATAACAGCATATCAGAATAATAAAGAGTTGGAAGGGGCTTTGTATGTTTTCTTGTCCAACTCAAGCATAGAATACCATTCTTGACAAGTGGCTGTCCCATCTCTTTTAAAAAGCCATCAGTGTTGGAAAAGCCACAATTTTTGGAGGCATGGCATTGGTTACTTAACTGTTCTCACTATCATAAAATTTCTTCTTAGTTCTAGGTTGCTTCTCTCCATTGCTTCTTGTCCTGTCTTCAGGTGCTCTGGAGAATAGTTGACTCCCTCTTCTTTGTGGCAGCCCCTTAAATATTGGAACACAGCTATCATGTCACTTCTATCATGTTAAAAACTAATCTTCTTTATAATGATAAATTAAGATAATACAAAGCAACAGAATTCAAAACAACAAAAATAGCAGATGGGAAGAATCACAAACATTCCTACATGCCATGGCAGATAGCCTATGCTATCAGGGCCCCAGACTTGATAGCAAAGTCAGGTTTTCAATGCCTTGCAAAAGGCTAGCACAGTTGGGATAAACCTATTTTTTTATGGCATTGTGATACTTGCTTTGTCATTTTGATGAAATCATTGGATTCTGGGGATGCTTTGGATTGTAAAATGTGCATATTTAGAGAGAAAAAAGGCACCAAGACTTCCATCATAGATTACAACCTAAGGTTAGCTAAGATTTAAAAAGGCAGAGAAATCACATTAAGATTTTTATGAATCGAAAAAAAATGGTTTAGAAAGTCATTGAAAAAAAGCTACACAGGGAACCTCCAGAAGAATAATTGGAATTAAGTCAGGAATTCTTTAGGATGAAACTGATGTGAAAGAATGTTGGAAAGAATATTTGAAAAATGTTGTAAGCTGCCCAGAGTTGCTGAAGGTAGGCAGCCATATAAATATTTTAAATAAATAGATAGCTAATAATGTGTAACGGAATGATAACAGCATGGTAAAAGTGATGATGATAATATAGAAAAAGTTAAATATTCAAAAAAAAATGAAAAGGAAGTAATAAATGCTAGGAGAAAACTAAAAAAGAATAAAGTGGTGACTGCTGACAACATAACCAGAAAAAAGTTTTAGATAGAAGTCCTGTTGTTGTTTAAACCTGTGTGTGAAGAATGAATCTTTACTTAAGGATCAGAGAAGTGCAATTATTGCTCTTCTACACAAAAGGGAAGATATTAGGAATTAATAGCAATAGCACTTAGACCACTTTATACCACTTTATAGTACTTTACAGCCATCTCTAAGTGGTTTACAGAGTCAGCATATTGCCCCCCAAAATCTGGGTCCTCATTTTACACACCACGGAAGGATGGAAGGATGAGTCAACCTTGAGCTTGGTGGGATTTGAACTGCCAAATTGCAGGCAGTTGGCTGCAGCAGAAGTACTGCAGTACTGCACTCTAACCACTACACTACATAGGCTCCTCTGTAAAAACTACATGAGGAATTAATTCATGCACTATGTCTGGGAAAAAATGAAAAAGCATCATTGGGACAACCATAACCTGAGAATTTCCATAGACATTTATGCCTGGGAAAGAATTTGGCAGAATTCTGAATGAAAGGCTATAAAAATGATATGAATAAAATTGGGGGAGTTCAATAGGGCAAGGAATGGGGATGCCAATAAGATTTTTTGCTTTTCTTGAAAATGTATGAATGTAATAAAGAGAATTAGCGCAGAGAATAATAGGGCTGGAGATCTTCTAGTTTAGCCCCTTGCTCAAGCAAGGGAACCTACACCTACAAATGGCTGTCAGTTCTCTTCTTGAAATCCTCCAGTGATGGAGCACCCACAACTTCTGATGGCAAGCTGTTCCACTGATTAATTATTCTCCCAGTCAGAAATTTTTTTCTTGGTTCTAGGTTGGATTTGTCTTTAATGATCTTCCACCCATTACTTCTTGTCCTGCCCTCAGGTGCTTTAGAGAAAAGGTTGATTACATCTTTGTTGATTTAGCAAAGAGTATGATAAAGTGAATAGACTTAAATCATGGAATGTTTGGCACAGATATGAAGTTTGGTTGCTCAATATAATAAAAGTGGTATGACAGAAGTAAAGCATGTAGGAGAATTAGCACTCATGATTCAATATTACATACCTATTGCTAATGCTCAGAGGATTATTCATCTCAGCATAAATTCACATATTCTTTTCCATTTTTAAAGCACTAATTATGTATTTTATGAAATAATGGTTATTGACTCTGGAATCCTGGTTATAATATATCTTCTGAGATATGATGGCAATCAAAACATTATGGAGTAATAGTTATCTGACTCATCAAAATTTGGTCGACATAGGTTCTTTTGCATGTCATATTTCTCTTTCTCTCCCTCCTGAATATTGTCTCAGATTGGTGCACTTTATTTATTTTCTGCTGTATTTCCTTATATTATACGGGGACATAATATTTTGTATGGTCATTGGAGAACCATCATCAAAAATCATCAAAAATATGGAAAGGTGAGTGCAAAATATTATTCCATGGGCTCAATATTTATAATTATTGCCCCTCCAATTTTCAGAAAGTGGCATCCTGGAGCCAATGTCCACCTATTTTAAATGAAGCCTCACCTTCATAGAAATAACCAGCTGAATAGCATAGGGATACTCCAAACATTGATATTGGAAGAGCCCTAAATGACCTATGTGGACAGGACCATTATCTCTTTTTGGTTGGCCAGTGACTGTCTCGCTATCATTGTTCATGCAGTCACATTTAGAGACAATATGCATTTTGTGGGATGATTTTTGGGTTTGCTTCAGAAGTTGCAGATGGTTCAGACAGTTGCAGTTAGGTTGTGTAAACACTGTTCCTTTCATGAAGCAGCTGCACTGGGTGCTAGTTAGCTCCTGAACCAGGCTCAAAGTTTTCCGATCACCTACAAAGCTTTATAGCCTGAAATCAGACTTGAGATATTACTTCTACCAGCTACAGATCTGGATTTACAAAAACTAGGGAGATCTTGTTTTTGTCAAAATTGGCAGAGTGTTTTTGTATGCCTTTACTTTGAAGGCCCCTGCATTCTAAAATGCTTTCTTCCTGAAATTCATCAGCTACATCTTTCAGATGAGTGCTGAAGACCTTCATCCAAGCTTTTCATTGTGTAAATATTGGGCAGAGTTTTCATTTTGCTGCTTTCCTTCCTCTTTTGTTAATTTTTTTTAACAAGTACAAATTTTTTTTATTTAACTTACCATTTTGGTTATTGTACTTTATAATTTGGAAGTCAGTTTGAGATTCATTTGCATAAGAAACAGAGTTAAAGTATCACAAATAAATCAATTAGATATTTTATTTATTTATTTATTTATTTATTTGATTTGTCAATTGCTTACAAGATAATAGGTATAAGTATATACATAGTTACATAGTTATGAATACATGAAATGGGTCATATAAGAAAAATAAAAGAAACATAGGACAGGGATGGTAGGCACGTTGGTGCCTTATCCACGCCCCCTACAGACCTCTTAGGAAAAGGGGTGAAGTAAATAGTAGACAGTCTAAGGTTAAAGTTTTTGGGTTTGGGGAAGAAACCACAGAGTCAGTAGAGTATTTCCAGACTTGACCACTCTGGTTGCTGAAGTCTATTTCCTGCAATCAAGTTTGGTGCGATTAATTTTGAGTTTGTATCTATTGTTTTGCTCTTGTGTTGTATATGGTGAAATTGAAGTATTCATTGAAACCGCCGCGAAAAAAACAAATGAAAAAAGCGCCCAACAAACAACAACCCCCACAAAAAAACGTCAAGACGACGGTTTGACCAATAGCAAATAATGATTTCCTATCCACCTATACTCAGACTAAGTAGACCTCGGGACCAAATACACAGACGGCCCACGCTAAGCTCGATTTTTCTAGGGTCTGAACCACAAAAAGAATTTCAAGATCTGCGGTGGGCACCGTAAGGATATCTCAGTCTACAATAGAGTAAGACGGAGTGAACCCGAGAACATGCTTCGAATAGACAAATATTCTTGGCATTATCTCACTAGTTTTGATCACCTACCAAAAGATACATAAATGTGGAAGTATCCCGACTGAATGAGCTGTATATCGACGCTAGTATCGACGGTCATAGCAAATGTATTGTATAGATAATCCATGCATCTTTAAGAAAATATACATGTAATAATCCCAAGAGAAAAGAAAATCTAAACGTTAAGGAATATATAATAGAGCATTGGTTTTTCTTGCTCCGATCTAAGCACCAAACTCTAATGGGTTAACTTGTTGGAACTCTGTGACTTAGTAAGGATGTCTTACCCTCTGAGAGAATGAGCGCGTAGCATCCTATAGAATCACTATTAAATGACCCAGAAACTAGATTCTATCCCGCTGGATCACTAGACGGTTGAGCTTCCTTCCCAGAGTATTCCAAGGTCCTTGACAGAGCTTGGATCATCAACAAGATCTTGACTATTCAGCTTGTATTTTATTTTCTGAATTTTTTTTGCCAATATGTAAGACAGAGCATTTATTTGTTGAGTTTTGAAGTTGCCATTTGTTTGACCATTCTGATGTTATCAGAAAGCTGGAATCTTATGAACAATATACTATTTCTGTTGAAGATTTCTTTTTATTAAAGCCAGATGAGAGGAGAAAAACTCTGCTTTTTCCTTCCTTTCTCCCCTTACATCCCCAGTAGCAAATGGAATTAATTAATGGTGGAAAATTCTTTAACAACAAAAGTGAAGAGAGAAAATGCATGGCATGGATGATGTCAAAGCAGGCTTTGAAACTAAAATACATTAATGATGCTATCTACCTGTCATTCAGATCAGCCTACATGCATTTTAATCTCAAGTCTTAGTATGATCTCATTGAAACTGATGAACAGATCTAGCTTGTTTAGGATTTGGGATTCAACTTTTTGCTTAAACCTGCTGCAAGTTTTTTTCAGGAGTGTGGATTAAATGAATAACATGAATTTTTATTACATTGAGAGAGAACACCAATGTAATTACTCTAAATATGTATGTTGTCCTGTGTTGTCACAATCAGATACAGTTTGTGCATGTGATGAATGATGGTGATGCGTAATCAACAAAGAACTAAATTCAGCTTATGTGTTATGGAATGTAATTTAGAGCAGAACTGAAAGTTACATAAAGTAAACCCTCAACTGAAATGTTAAGGGGCAGGGGTCTCCAACCTTGGTAACTTTAAGACTTGTAGACTTCAACTTCCAGAATTCCTCAGCCAGCAAAGCTGGCTGGGGAATTCCAGGAATTAATATCTGCAAATCTTAAAGTTGCCAAGGTTGGAGACCCCTGTTATGGGGACCAGCAGTCTACATACATCAAAGAACTCATACCATGTAATGCTGTTGTGAGTTAGAAAAAAAAAAAAAAAAC